>JAZGTK010014107.1:0-13934 GCA_036877625.1 Ambastaia sidthimunki
GTAAATGTGTTGGGACATTTGAGTTCAATCGTTGTCATGAGAACCTGGGTGGGCGAAGCATCAAACTACATGTTGTGGATTGGTTCCTGTGCACTGTAACCACTGTGACCAATCTCTGAAAATACCTGCAGATGACACTGGGAATGTTTAGACAATCATGGGTTCATACTATTCAGAAAATGATCATAGAAACAAACCTGCATCTGGGTTATTGGGAGACTTCAGGGCAGCAGCAGCCAATCTGGCCATCATGGGCGAAATGAGACCCTTGCTAGCTGAGATCTTCTCCATGATGGATGATGCAGCAAAGGAAGTTGGAGTGGAAGCCACAGTAGCAGCAGCTGGGTCTCCAGTTGGGGTAGAAGTTTGGGGTAGAGAATCACTGGGCATGGAGTGAGCTACAGAGGTGGCAGCAGAGATCAGACCAGCGGTGGAGGGCGTGAGCGGCATAGACATTCTGGGAATAAGGGGGAAGAATGGGTTGGAAGCCCCTGTCAGAGCGGTGTTGGAAAGAGCCAAAGCCATGGGCATATTGCTTGGCAGAGCCTGGGAGAGCAGAGTGGGTATGCGGCTGGCCGGAGGCAGTGCGGCGGTGGGCTTGACGCTGTGGCTGGAGGACATCGTGGTGGTTGGAGTGGGCAGCAGGTGTGGAACTGTGGAGGACTGCTGGGTAGTTGGAGAAGCACTCAGACTGGAGTTCTTGCTGCTGATGGCAGAGAAGTCCATGAGGTCATCGTTGCTGGACTCCTCCTGCTCCTCTTTAGGCAACAAGAAGGAGGAGCCCAGGCCCAAAACGCCTGAGGAGCGAATGTGACGTCGCTCGTGTTTGCGTTTGTGTGAGGTCATCTGGCTGGTGGAGGTAAAGGTGAAGCCACAGCCTTGGCGTATGCAGTGGAAATGGTTAGTGGCTTTGCTGTAGACGCAGCCTTCATACTTGCACTCCTCGTATTTGTAGAACTTCTTGAAGCCATCCTTGGCATAAGCATCGTCTTTGATGTGATAGCTCTTGTGCTTCTCTATATCACACTTGTTCTTAAAGGTGAAGGTACAGCCGGGGCGCCTGAGTTTCACAGAGGTGGAAAAATCAAAGGATAAATTGTCTACAACGTGACCACATCTAAACTATCAACCAGTTATTGGGAGCTGGAAACTGTACCTGCAATGGAAGTGGGTGGTCTTCTGCCCGTAAAACTGACAGGCTACCGTCCCACAATCCTCAGTGGCCCGGAACCTCTGGAAGCCATCGTTGATAAGCTGTGCATTTTTCTTATGGAAGTTCTCATGAGTCATGACATCAGAGGTGCTTGTGTACACCTTGTTGCAGCCCACCTGACAGACAGGAAATGAAAAAAGTGCTTTCATGAGACAAAGCGTACATACGATTTGAAATAAACACCATGTGTGAGTTTCAGTTTGTTGCACTGGTTAAAAAAATGCTCGGTATGAAAACAGTGGCTTGCTGCTTGAGTTCTTGTAGTCTGCAGGGACATGAAAACAACATCTCGGAGATGTGACACAAAAATAGCTCAGTTTGGCGATGAACTCAATTGTGGGGAGCAAAGAAACAGGTGACCTACAAAAATTAAACAGCAAACATTTTCTTCAAGATCTGAGCTTTGTTAAAAATGTACTCTTGAGACAACAACTCATAAAATATGAAAATCAAAACCCTTTACCCAAAAAAACAGGTGTGCGTTTCATGAAAACAGTTTCAAAGAGATAAAAGCGAGGACTTTTTTTTGTGAAATGCAATATGCAGCATGCAAAACACAGCATGGTGAGGTGGCGTGTGGTTGAAACCTTCTTCCATTTAAGGTTTTAAGTCTATATTAGAAGACCACCATCTATGCAGTCTCTAAAAGCGAGTCAGGGGGGTTGTTCGGGGAAACTGTCACTTACTTTGGTTTGAAAGGTTCTGTTACTCAACAGCAGCACTCAGGAGCCCTCTGGGCAGCAGAGAAACACGAACTAATGTTTGAATTAAAACCAGCAATTGTATATCGTCTCTGGCACTTTTCACCCGTGCAAACAGGGTAACTTGGCCATATTCAGTCAAACAATGAAAAAAATGCCACTCTGTTTTTTTCCCCGTAAATCAAGAGAACGGGTGCCAACATCTGCCTGTTCTCACCGCTGTTAAAACAAGAGCTGAAATGTCTAATAACAATTATGCCGTTACGGAGGTTTAAAAAAGAATATATCTTAAGTCCGGGCTACAGCTCCCAGTGGTGAAAAGGCACTCAGCTCGGTGACACCTTGAAAATAAGCAGATGTAAAAAATTAAACAGATCTGGTGGGAAATAATCTTCAACTCTTCACTTGGTACTAAAAGATGAAAAATGTTGAGTTTATATAAACAACCAACAGAATTTTATCCATGCCAATTAAGGAGTGAGAGAGGGGCGAGGGAGATAGAGGTGAACCACATCCTGTTCATCCTTTTCATTTTTGTTTGATTTACTTTATGACACCTCCTGTCTTGTGAACAAAAACTGCTCTTAAATGGTCATATGGACCTAAAGGAACATGTGGAAGAACTTTGTTGTCCTTTTAAAGTCAAAATCTCAGGAACATCAGAATCTGTATCACCACGTACCACCATATAGACGTTAAAGATGATGGAGAAGAGCATTATAACTGGGCATACAGATGCACGCTGTAGTTAAACGAATTGCAATGGTGAGGTAATGCTGTACAGTCGCAGCAAATGCCACATCGCAACAGTGTGTTGCATTCTCCAAAACTGGCGTTCTGCACTAGTTTTTGCTCTGCAGTGTATGATTTTCCATGTCGAATTGGGTGCCAGACAGCACGTGCAAATAAACAGCGCAATCAACAGCGCATTTTATTCTTACTCATTTCCCCCCGAAAGAACCCTTAACTTCGTTAATTAATTTGATTATATTTACTTCCTAAATTTCTTCGCAAGCAGGGCTGCCAGTATTTGCACGCTGTCTGCATAATGTTGAGTGTGCATTTATGTGCAAACTCGAGGTTTTTGCTGTGGTTTACCTGCATGCAGTGGTAATGGGTGCTCTTGCCGTTGAGATGGCAACCGTGGTAGTACACGCTGCAGTCATCCAAAGGGCTGAAGCGCATGAATCCATGCTGTAGGGAGTTGTCCCGCTTCTTATGCATGTTATAATGCCTTATCACATCCTGCTTACTGGTGAATCTCTGTCAACAACACAACACACAGAGTTTGTACGATGGCACAGGAGGAAAGCAGCGGTGACACACTGCATTACTCCTGCAACAGCTGCAAAGAACTGCAGCCAATTGCAGCCAGGTGGGTAAATGGCTCATATCACTAGAGATGGTTGCAGCTGGTGTAGTCTGAATTTCATTTAAACAGCATCACTGTTTCATACTCACTCTGGAGCGCAGAGCGCTTGAGGTGTATACTCTGAGTGCAGAGTGTTACTGTCTAGTAATTAGGCATTTACATTTTAACTCTAAACATTGCACCAGTAATCCAGCCAACCAGTAACCCAGGAACATTCTGAGAATACTGGCTAACATTCTCTAAAAGTTCTCTCAAAGTTATAATAAACGTTTTTGCAGTAATGTTAGTAGATAATTTTAAAAATTCACAATAACATTTTAAACTTTTTTGTTAATCCATGGAAACATTAGGGAAATGTTCCTACAACTTTGAATTGTTCGCTGGCAAAATATGTTTCATCTGTTGATAATTAGAAATAAAACTTATAGCCTCATTGTTTCATTGTTCCAAATGTGTTTCAACCTGTAGGCCGTCTGCATGTGTGGAGCCTAAAATTATGAAAATATAAAATTATAGGCGATAGATTTAGTTTTCAAAATGAATTATGATAGCATGATTATAAATGATGTTTTAGTGAAGATGTAGTTGCTCTCAGCATCATTGCAGTGCCCTTAAAGTGTGCAAAAATACCACTTAGAATTCACCCATAGGCTCCCTATATACTGAAACTCACCTCTTTAACTAACCAAAGCATACTGTAGCACTTACTATGGCTTACAGTAGACTCATATCGAAATTACCTGTGCTCGTCTCTGTACGTACCGGATGCATCGCATTATGACTCAAAAAAGACTCCAGCCAACACTGTGGTACCTTTCTGAGCTCAGCTTTTCTATGAATCTGTGCAGAACTAGCTACTAACAAAGGTTCCAAAGGTAGCGTGTTTACACCGTTTCATTCGCCATTTCTAATTAAGATGGATCACTTGACGTGCGAGATCACAGTTGCGATATTCTCAGCTTCTGAAAAATCATGTTCCGTGCAGATGGTTTTCGAACGTGCACAGGGAAAAAACAACAAACAAACAAACAAGGCAACCAAAAAACGTTTCTCTTTTTAATTCCCCGTCTGAGATATGATTCCGTTTTTAATTAAAGTATTAAAGCGCAGTTTTGTGCGAGGTTAGATGATAATAATGAGGGAATATGCTAAAATACCCCTCCTCAAAATTAAAATCTCCTACACCACGGAACAGTCTGAAAAAAAATGATGCATTGTGGGTAAAAAAACTCACTCTTGAGAGATCAGTGGAACCAAATCTGCAGTAATTGGGCCTGAGCTAATATTACAGGAACTGAAACTAGAGTAGCTGAAATCAATGAGCCTCTTCAAACTTAAATCCATATTTTCTACATAAATGAGCAACAGGAGAGAAAGAAAATATGACAGAAACGTTGAAAACACAAAACCTCATTGCAAATCTATCAAGATTATCTTACAGGTAAATAAGAAAATGGATACATAAATATATACTCATAAATATAACCTATATATAGCCTTGATTTTATTCCTGTTGCAAAAGAAGAAAAGTGTATTTATACAATATAGAGTCGATGTCTACCAAACAGTGATGACAGGTATTTGGGATGTTGAAGTACAAATAAAAAGAGATACTGATCTCTGAACTGTGGAAAGCAGCAGGAAATTGTATCAGTTGGGCTTCTTTACCTCTGCAATGAGCGGCCACATGGACACATTTATTTTAAGATTCCCATCACATTGCAGGATGAGCATAAGGCCATGAAAGGAGAGACAGGGCCGTGCTGGAATAGAGCAGAGGTTGGCAACGGCTGGATAATATTCCAGCACTGTGTCATGTAACATTTTAATGACTTATCAATTCCAAAAACATGTTTATCTGAGCCTCACCTTTCTGCTGGTCTATGCATAGCCTTCAAAACTTCTAAACTGACTTTTGTCTTCATGCATTGAAAGATTACAAGTTGATTCAAACTCGGTCATATCTGGATTATGCAAGTGTACTGTAAGCCCGTATTCTGATTTCTGGAAATCCAGTACTTCTAATTTTTTCCTAATATTATTCCAGAATAAATTCCAGAACACCGAGCTTAATCGGAAAATGATGTGCATGTAAACATGGTCAATGAATAAACAATGTCGTTCCCTCCGAAAAATCAGACAGTTTCAAAGGGAATTCTCACACAGCTCTTCTAACAGTTTGACGAATTGTTTTTGAATAACGAGAGGCAGCCTGCTGGGCTGCGTAACTCTCTATTATGTGCAACAGCTGCCCTGTCGTCTTCAGCAGGAATCCTGGATGTTTATAATGAAAAATGTAATCAGATGATTAAAAATGAAGTGGGAGATTATGACTAGAGAGGGTTTGATAGACGGAAAACTGAGCGGTTCTCAGTCGCGGCGGGTTTTTTGATGTCTTCGACAAATGTTCTCGTCTTTTCCTGCTCTTTACGGCCATATGCGCGCAAGCCGCTGCTGTCTGCATTCTGATCTGCTTAATTCTGACTTTGCCGTGCTGAACATGACAACTCGCAGGACGTGGATCAGATGAATAATGTGAAAGAGGATTATGAGCGGCCCACGGGTATTAGCAGATGTCCTCAGGAAAAAAGAAGCTCCTTTTCTAAGTATTTACCATTAACCAAAAAAAGAGAAGGCCAATTGTCTGTCTGTTTGTGCTTTATGAGCCCGCATCTATGTTAACCTGCTCAACCGGTACGGTGCAAAAGATAAAAGCTTTCTTCATAAGGTTTTGTTTGGGTGTTTTCTTCTGTGTACCATGACACATTTTAATCATTTCCTCTAACAGTTATCTTCCTCTCCTGTCAGGAAGTGATGGGAAAGAGTAAAGGTGAGGTTTAAAATAACGTTGTGGCGTTCTCAATGTTATGTGGCTGCTCTTACAGAAAGCAGGTGTTTGGTTTTTAAGCAGCGAGGGATGAATGTTTAAGGGTGTCGAACCGTAGCATTAGACTGCAAAATTACCCAGATGACATCATGTTTATCATCAAAAGGAGGAACTGACGGTTACAAAAGCACAAAAACACTGGGGTCCATATATGTATATGTATCTATATGCATCTTTACCGTAAGTAGCTATGTGAATTTCCTGGCCAGTGTCCAAAATGATTTTTTTTCACACTTTTCGATGACAGGTGAGTTTACCAGCATTAATATGAAATCAATGTTTTTGTGGTTATTATTTAAAGAGCATCGTTCTGATATTTTCATCTGTGAGGAACATTTCTCCAAAGTGCCACCACAAGGAATTCTGGGAAAAATGGTATCCTAGATAAGCTTATGATGATACATTTTCCACTGAGGTAAAAGTTGTTAGGAGATGCGTGATACGTTTTTTTGTAGTTAATGGTTTGATTTGAATTGCACACATCATTTACATCGGCGTGAGTCAGACTGTCTTTCTCACAATTCGTTTACAACTTGCATTGCTGTGCTGTTGCGTACATATTTACCAGCTGACTAAAAAAACTAGTTCTTCTTTACTCATTTGAGGGGTGTTCATTTTTACAACCTGTCTGTGACTGCTGTACTCACCTGATAGTTACATTCAGGGTCCATGCAGTGGTAATGCTCTCTGTACTGGTAAGCACAATGCATGTGACCGCAGTGTTGACTTCCGGAGTACCTGCAAACACACAGAAATACCACACGTGTTATTGTTAGTGTTTCGACAAAAGATTCCCAAACCAAACATATTATTTCCCCAGCACACAGAAAAATAAGGTCTCACGCACAGCTAGTGAGCAAAAGAGATTACTTTCATAAAGATAAAAATCTGCGTTAACTGGAACGGAGTAATTTTTTGCTATTTCTGTTCCATCTATGAAACCTCTAACAATGTGGGCGCTGATCTTAAAAGGGCAATTTAGCCTTTTATCTCCGCTTGATAGATGCCCTAAGACTGACAGAGTCATCTTCACGGACCTCAGAGTCATTACGGAGAACCATAAACACACAGAGAAAACAGGCCTACGCGTCCACTGCCGTACTATTGCAATTCGCTCTCCAGCCACAGTAATCTGCACCAAATTAGTTCCATTGCCTTCAAAGGCAGTAGGTAGACTCTTATTAAACTGTAACCCCCGACATAATTCACTCATTTGCTTGTGCTTTAAGCCCTGCCAAATCAGCGCTCGGCTCTCCAGGTTAACAGCCGATGCTTTAATCAGAGAAAGGTTAGGCCTAATAGAAAGGTTTGAGTACGTCTTCCTTTTGCCGCCCGACTCGCCCGGTCTTCTGCAGATTGGCGGCGCTTTAAAGAGCCACATTTCCTGAGTGTTTACAGGCTGATTATAACCCTGACGATGATGACTGTTAAAAACCTCCAATTACAGCTGAAAACACACAAATAAACATTCGCACAAGCGCTGCCAAGAGCACCATCTGCTGAAGCTGAGAAAAAGCTAAGTAATAGAATTTTTTTTTCTCCCTACTGCCTGGATTATCCCCAGACTGCTTTTACAAATCACTTTGCTGAGTTCATTAAGCTAATTGAATGGCGAATCCGCTACCTGCTAAACGTGGGTGGCGTTCGGAAGGGCCTGGGAGGTGGCAGCCGCTTCAGGTGTTTCGTTTGGCTCTTTAAAACGAGGCTATACAGTATATCACACGCGCGGAGAGAGATACACGCATTAAACCCGCCCACCATTAGCAGCCCCTCTGCGACACACTCAAACATTCTGGGCCCCGTGTACACACACAGCCCCCCTGGGACCGAAGCCCACCCCGGCTGTATTACATTGCCTCTGGACAATTCCCACTTGCCGCGTCAGGGGGCTAATGGGCCACGCTGCTATTCAGCGGCGGATTAAATATTAATATCGCCACGATACAGAGATTGCCACGCATCTCCCGTCACAATAGACACGCCGATCAAAGTTTTTACGCGATGGTGGGTACATAAAAGCATTTAGGAGGGAAAACAGTGACTAAACACTACCAGGGAAGCTCTTTAAACATCAAACTGCGGCAGTGAGGGAAGATAAGGAACTTTTTCCCGTCATGCGGGGGGAAGGTGGGTGAAGACAAGTTTACAAAGCTGCTTTTTAGCGCGACTGTTCTCTCATTAGCGTGGATGATCCACCCTCCCCCCACCTCGATCCTTCAACAACCCCCCAATACACCAGGCTGCGTTTGCCCTTTTTTATGAGCCCTCATTTTCCTTTTTTCCCCTCCTCTCTTTCCTTTCTTTTTTTCCCAACACGGAAATTGAAACTGTATCTGGGCTTATCTACTGCCTCCCTGCGCATCAACTGCCGAGATGTTTAGACAAATTTTATGCATTATGCAGTGCAAATATCAAAACAGTTCTTGGCACTGCCAGCAGAAGCCTCATTAAAAATTCCTTAATTAAATCTTCTTGCAAAATGTAATCAGTCCAAGGAGGGTTTTTGTGTGTGCACAAGGAAGTGTGTGTGTCTGTTAGTGGCAGGGCTTTGATTTGTGGCCTTCATGTTACGGCCTGGGAGAGTAATCATTAACGGCAAAGCCACTTTGCCTTTTGAAATGCTGTTTTTTCTCTATTTAAGGCTTGAATAAATAAACAAATGATAATCACCTTTCTACTGGCATGACAAAAGGAGTACAGAAGCCGATATTGGAGCGTGTGGCATCTATCGCTGCGCTTTGTCTGGATTTGTGAGTGTCTGTCATTTAGTTGATTCAGTATCTTCATTTGAAGTGCAGATATTGAAAATGAAAGTCTCAGCTATCTGTGAAGTCATGCCCGGTGGCACACAAGCGTTGCTGGAAAAGCACACAGCTTGGTGTAACCGCACGGTCGTCGAAGCGTGCCCGGCGTGTCGAACGCTTTCACGAACGTTGCCTGCTGTTTGCTTAACATTTTACGGAGTTGGGCGTCGCTGTACACACAGACATTTGCGTTGGCTGAGAATCTGACACTGGCAAAAAATTACTCACTTTCTAGCCCTTAATTCAATTAATTTTCCTTAGTCCATAAACCTGGCATGCTTACACGTAATTTATCGTCCACGCAGAAAACGTATTTTCCCCAATCTGCGTCCTGCTTTATTAAAGCGTAAAATATGTCCTCAATTAAAGAATGTTGTGGTGAAGTTTTGTGAGGGGAAGAATTTGCATACCTGGCGATATATTTCTGGTAGACGTTGACGTCTTCAGACACAGGTTTCTCCACAGGAAGACCGTTCCTATCGTAGCATGCAAAAAAAAGAGAGAAGGATTAATGGTACGTGTCTCATCAGTAATAAAAACAAACTGACACAGTATTTACTTAAGAGCCATTTCAAAGTTTGGACTATTAATATACATTTTCTTCAGTGTAACAGCAGTTTTGGTTTGGGTATGAATCAAGAAGGTGTATGTGCACTTTGATGCATAGCTTCCAAACAATGAAAGCACAGAGGGGAGAAAAGTTTGTGAACACATAATTTATTTATGTATGTTTTTAGAGAGCGAACAATTGCTAAAATGAGGGGTGAGCCAAATGTCACAAATCTGAAAAAAATGGCAGCCTGTTTTTTATTTAGTTTGACTGGTCCTTGTATGAGGGATGAGTGGGTTTTAAGACATCTCATTTAAGAAACAATGGTCATCGATTTACCAGTTTGATTCTGGCCTATAGTTTGAGTTTGGTGGCAGAATTTTATTCAATAAACATTTAAAGGAATGAATTTCTGCAACACATTACAGTGTGTGAGGTGTTTTGTATACCAGGTGGTGGCAGTTCTGTAGCTTTAACACAGAACTAAACCCGAGCAGCTCCATGCTGGAGATGACCTGAGGTTAATCTGCCTCTTACAGGCTGCTTCTGACAACAAATCACTGTGTGTGTTCGTGTGAGTGTGCTTACACACTGCAGGCTGGTCTGGGTGGCTTAGGGACCACCGTATAACAGTTTCAAGGTTTTTCCTATTACCTGCCTAAACTAATGACAAGGTCAAGCCAAATCAATGTGAGTGCCAACAACGACCTCAAAACTTGTGACCCAAAATGTTTTTTTGTGTATGTTTAGCTGTCATTGCTATTATGACAATAATATATTTAAAGATACACTGTGTAATTTCTCTGCACCACCCAGCTAACAATTTTGGGTTGTAGGAACGTTTCCCTAACATTTCCATTAGGTAACAAAAATGTTAGAAAAAGGTTATTTTAAAAGTTCTAGGAACATTCAAATGTCCATGTTTTAGATGTTGCGTTAATGTTATTTCTTGGTTATAAAAATGTTTTTCAAACGTTTTCAAATCTGTAATGTTTTAAAACATTCCAATTACAACTTAAGAAAAATATTTTTAATTTATATGATATATAACAATAAAAACTGTTTTTGTTAATGTTACCGCAAGAATGTTATTGATAACTTTGTAAGAACTTTGTAACTTCCATGTTAGCTGGGCATCTTTCATTGGTTTTCATTAAACCATTTTTATTGATAGAAATGGTTTATTTTTTCATTTTAAAATGGTCTTGATTGTCTTACTTGACTGAGGAAACTGTTCCAGAAGTGATAGAGTCAGTCTTGGAGAAGCTGGACTTCATGTAATCAGTGTTAAAGCCCAGGTGACCCGCCTGGTCTACCGGCAACCCGGGAGGCCCCACAACCCCTGCTGGGGCCGCTGTGTTGATGACGGGCGTGCCTGGAGTCCCTGCTGTAGCTGGCAGAACGGCTGGCATCAATGAAGGGTCGACCTTCCCAGGAATGAGCTTCTGGATGTTTCGTATATCATATTTGGACGGCCTGCCAACCTTGCCGGTCTTAAAGGCGATGGCTCCACCCATGTCAGGATTGCCTTCTCCTGGTTTAAACAGATGCAGGAACTTGACATTCTCCAGGTCATACTTGGAGGGCCGTTTATAGGAGTTGCCGTTCTGCTGTCTTAAGCTTTCCCCCATCTTTAGCTTCTGGATGAAATAGTCATACTTGGAAGCCCGGGATGCCAGGTTCTGGATGTGTGACGGGTTGGTTGGGGTCGGGTTAACAGAGCTTTGCTTGTGGTCCATTCCGGGTGGAAAAATCTGACCTTCTGTCGCCGGGAGGGGCGGTTGGATGAGGTTGCTGCTCTTCTCCTGTGCCATTTTGGAGTTAAGCTCTTCAGGTTTGGTGTGCATAGGCCAGGGCAGAGTCTCTCCGGCCTTCAGCTTACGGATGTACTCTTCGTACTTGGAGAAACGAGCTCGACGGGTGGCCTCCTCGCTGCTCAGGGAGGCTGGGTCTGAGGTAGCTGCTTTCAGCTTCTCAAAGCTGATCTTCTTGGCCAGCTCGTCTCGAACCTGCTGGTCATCGTAGCCAAACATGTGCAGGAACTCATTCATGGTGTTGGCGGCGTAGTCCCGCAGGGCAGAGGCCTCCCCTAAAGAAAACCAGACAAAAAACAGAGGACGATTAAAACACTTTGCATATAAATATATACACTTAAAAATCCAGAAACTTTGTTTTATTTATTTGACTTACTATTTCTGCAAATTAAAACTGTAGCTCAACTGGTAGAGTATTGCCCTAGTGGTGCAAAGGTTTTGGGTTTGATTCTTTATTTCGATAAATAAAGATTTAAATACACGATCTGAAGTCACTTTGGATTAAAATGCCAATTGCATAAAGCTTCAGGTTTTAAAAATTGATATTTAATTACATAAATTTATATTTAACAAAAAATACCATATTTAATTGCAGTTTATAATAAGCCACAATTGGCTTTTATAGGACATTTTTTAGCACCTTTCACAACAGATTCAAAGTAGCTGTACAGAAACTCACGTCTCAATGCCACTAGTAATCTAGTGAAACAAGAACTACTTGCTTTTGTACTTGGAAGTTCTAGGGAAGTTTGATTTTTCATCCAAACAACTGGTCTTTAACACAAGAAGGACGAAATGCATTAAAGGTGCCGTTTAATTGCGTTATTGTGTGATTAATTCTGCACCATTAATTTTCATGCACGTTTGGAGACAGAGGTCAGGGAAGAGGCTGAACCGGAGGATTTGGGTTAAAAGCAGGAAAACTGCTTTACTTGCTGCTTAGCCAGCCCTTATTAAAACCAAATTACTGCTCTTCACAGTTTGTTTTTGCGTGTGTACGAGAGAGGCGCACAAACCCCTCTGGCGCACGTAGCTCTTGGCTCTGATATGGTGTTTACCACAGCAGATGAATGTAAAAAATCTCATCTTGTCTCTGTTTGTCTGCTATGAGAGCTAGCCTGCTAAAGAACACCATTCTGGATGACAAACTTTAGACAGAGGTGTCAGATAAATTCTCTCTACCCCTGCCAGGGCCCCGGCCCCCGCTTCAGACCTCTTCTCCATTTATTTAATTGGCTTTTTCATTGCTGGGCAAACGAGACGGTTAGAGGTAACATTAGCCACGGCCGTGGTAATTAATACTAAAATATTTCAGCTTTGGTCTCATATTTCTACGTTATTGCTAAATCGGTCTCTCGTCCGTGCTCTTCACATCTACCACTCAGCAAGTAAAATAATCCCCAAATTTCCATTGCAGCATCGGGCTGGTCCTCTCCCTGCCACAGCGGTATGAAAGGCGATCTGACAGATCGAAAGGGCATGAAAATTTTAAGAGAAATGTATCAGGTATTGCAGAGGAAATTCCCGCCGCTTCGTTGTAAATCATTTTATCAGCTTCTGCTGTGTTTAAGCACATCCCCACATCCCCCAGTTTCACACTGCACAGTTTTGGGCCATGTATTCTTGCACCTGAAACGTTAACATTGCATTAACATTAAAGCTGCAATCCATAACTTTTGCCTCTCTGTCGCCATCTCTGTTTGAAACATAAAATTGCAGGTTACTTTACATTTTCATCACATATGTTGAAGTCAAATAAACTGCCACGGATCTGACAGCTCAGATTATAAATCATTATTATAAGCTTACCAATGCAAACCAGGGTAAAGCAAGGAGACACTTTTGAACACTGATCTGTTATGTACTGGCTCAATAACTTTTTTATTTTTAAGATTTTTTTAAGAATGGATTGCAGCTTTAAATAAAGGTTAAATAGACAAAAATCACTTCAAAACATAAGAATGGATAACAGGTTTGCAAATTTAGCCAATATTGAGCTGTTACTCAATACAGTCAGTTAGATAAAAGCCTATATAACATACAGTGTTAAAACATGGGCTTCTAAAAAGTCAAAAAAATATTGATATTGATTTCTAAAAAGTCACAGGACATTTTACTGTACTGCATTTGTGTAAAACTGTCCGCTGTTTTAAAATACACTATTTTTTGTTAATTAACCTCAATTTACAGCTAAATGTGGCATGACAAAAACACAGACTGTAAAAATGACATGCTATTATTGCTAACGTACATATACTTACTGTTTTAGTTTGGCAGAAGAAAACTTCAGTCATAAACTTGACTGTATTTTTGTATAGGTGATTGCTTCGAGAGGTTTTGTCAGGTCATGTGATTTTACGCAGCTTTAAAGTCAAAACAAGCTCTTTAATCTCCGTCCCTGAACACTTTCCAAGGGCAGCAATCAAAGACGCTTCTGCTTTGGGTAATTGGACTTATTCCACTGAACCTTTTTTCAGACAGGTGGGAAACTCCCTTTATTTTCTGACAGAAATCCCCCTCTTCATCTTTGAGTGTTAATAGTCTATCATTAGCATTATTATTAATGTCAAAGGGCATCTGCAGGGTATGTGAT
>JAZGTK010014108.1:0-13933 GCA_036877625.1 Ambastaia sidthimunki
TTACAAGCATCACTGGATGTTTACATGCATCACTGATTGTTCATTTCCTCTTACTGTAAAGCTACTATGAAACAGCCTGTATTTCTACAGCCCTTTGTATAAAGTGCTACATAATCGAAAGTAAAACAAACATAAATCTATTGATTTTGTTCATTCATTGTGTTTTTTATCACAATCAATCCATCACATTAAAGAAAAACAAATCACTGTCATTACTGTGATATAAAAACAACCATGACAAAACAATGCCCCACCCCCCAACCAAGCTAATAGGGAATGCTCTGAGAATGTTGGCTAATGTTTTCTAAAAGTTCTCTTAAAGTTATGAAAAATGTTCTTGTAGTAACGTTAGCATAACATTTGTAACTTCTTACATATATTAAAAACATTCATCTTAAGGAGGTAGTGGAACATTTTAAGTTACAAATGTTTGAATGTTTGTTAAAAAAATGTTAGGATAATGTACTTATAATCACACAATTACTTTAATACAATATCTAAAAAAAGGGAGGGTTGGAACATTTGTGGAACTTTTAAAACATTTTACCGTTTCTGTTACTTAATGGAAACATTAGGGAAATGTTCTTACAATCTAAAATTGTTAAAGGCTTAAATAACTGACCCTGCATATTCAACTGGAATACAATTGTTACCATTGACCATTTGTTGTACTGCTTTTCATTTAGTTACATTATAAAAATGACCATAAATTACTGTATTACATCAAAACCATCAGAAACATTACTAACCACCCTTCCTTTGCCTTTATAAAAACAGTGAATAATTGTGAATGTGTTTGTGAAGGTGTTCAGTTCAGTCCCTGTGGGCTCATTGCCAGCTGCTAGTTTCAGATAAAGTATCTCTGAACAAGCAGGAAACTCCAGATTGCATTTGTACAGCTTGCAGTAAATCTCAAACTATAAGATGCTGTTTCAGTTTCAAATTAATATCACGTTGCACACGGATGTCAAAAACAATAAAGTCAAAGCCAACACCTTACACAGTACAAAGAGTACATGAACAAAGTTCTCTGATCAGTACAGATTTAGTACGGTACTGTAAATACAGTAATACTGTAAATACAGTAAGATTAATGTTATCATCATAAATCTTTCATGAACAGTTGTATTTAAAACACAAATCACAGGAAACACTCACAAGGATATAAGTCATACTGTAAGTTTGGGTCTTACTGCATAAAGGTTAGTTACCCAACACTATATACACGTCATGCTAGACTCTACAAGTTTGTGCAACACCCTGGAGGCTTTTGTATCAGGAAACAAACCCTGTGGTCTTTTCTTTCATTTGCAGAAAATACTGTACTGTACGTAAATGATAGTTTCAGATAACAATCGCATCTTTCGCCTTTTAAAAACCACACAACAATAGTCCAGAGTCACATTATATATGTCCTTTCACTGAGGATAAGTAAACAAAAGTAGATTAGAGGTTCCATAAACCATTTTCATATACTATGTTATCTATATAATACTTAAAAGTACTTAAAGTGCAAAAAACAGGATGTTTTCCAATGAGTTTTAAAGACCAAAATACATCACACTCACAAGTATTGGTTTTTTGTTACTTTCATTTGGTGTCAATACTGTTTTGCAAGATTTCTGTTTGTAAAAATAGCATCAGGTGTATAAACCGAGACTTTATCTCAGTAACAACTATTTCTGCAAACTATTTCCCTGTTTTATTACATTTATTCACAGCGTAAACTGATTTTACACACATCACATCTGCAGATTTTAAGCTGTTGATCGATCATAAAGCAGAAAACTTGTTGCTATACAATGTCATTTCAACGTTTACAAGACAACTTTACTGCCAACAAAATGTCTTTGCGATGTCAAAATGATAAAATCAGTATAAAAATCAGCATATTACCTTTAAAAATCAACTCAAGGTCCTTTTAAGCAGTTTTTGTGCTGTGTCGTTGTTTACTGTCACAGCAGCGATTTCCACTCACCTGCGTTTACAAACGCTTCCAGGCGGAAGGCATGGCTCATGAATATTCATTACGTAACCATGACGTTAGGCCAGTAAGTACATCTGATTGGCTGAAGGGCAAAATCGCGATGTTCGAGGAAGCTATAATCCTATAAATTTGCTTAATATATTATTAATTAAATTAATTAATTAAATAAATAAAATTTACTTTATTGTGAAACGATGTAGTATTTAACGATTTTAATTAAGTTTTAAAAGTAGGAAACTTATAACTTGTATCTATAACCTACTGTATTTTATTACTTTTTTCAGTAGTTGTCTGTTTTCCTATCTGTGTTTACACATATTTATAGTTACTTATTATTCATTAGCTAAAGCTTTAAACAAGAGTTCGTGTTGAAGTAAAACTTATAATAAACTCACACAAATTACAAATTAAAGTTGAAGAGGTGATTGCAATAAGTTTCAAATAAGGTCTATGCTGATATTGTAAAATACAGTATTTTTATTTAATATAGCCGAAGAGTTAAAAGTCAACATTACTTATATTTATTTTATATTGCCTGCAAGTCTGTGGTAAAATTAAAAAATGAATGGTGGCGTTTCATGAACAGAACTTTAGGGGGCGCTAGAGGACAACAAACTGTTTTCTGTCATTAAACACGAGTTACAGAGTGTATCCGGGTTTAAACTTAGTAATTATAAGTATTATACTTATATTATAAGTATAGTAGTATTATAAAGTATTATAGTATAATTACTTAGTATTATAAAGTAATTATAAAACAACTAAAACTATATGCATTGTTATCATGATAAAGCAGTTGGATAAAGTCTGAGCATATTGCCTGCAAGTCTGGGTTAATATATTGGGTTAAAATGCAACCACAAGGATCAATTAGACACAAACTCTTCCTCTGTTTAGAATTAACAAGCCCACAGGGAACTAATGAGTACAGTCTGATCACTGGGGATTATTGGACCTTCTGTTGATGAAACACCTTTGTATTTTCATTTTTCCATTATTTATTTTGTCTTTATCATTCTGTTATGTTCATATTATTTTGCAATCGTATTTGGGCACATAAATGTCATTGCATTAGCTAGCAAAACAAACAAAAAAAAGTTGCATTTATTTTTAAGAAAGATATTAACTTTAACACTTTTTAAACAGTAACACAAAACATTTGGTCTAAAACAAATCAACAAACTAAATTTTAAACTGGACTTTTCTTTCTTGTGTTATATTGGCACCTTAGATCAGTTCATAAACTTGAGCGGAACTGACTTTATATCCACAAAAATGTTGAACATAATTTGAAGATGCCACTTATAATATTTTGTTATTGAATAATATAATGTTATTGATATGTGGATCAAGTTCCCAAAAACTCATGGCTCAGTGGTTAAAGATCAGGACTGCTAACATGTTACTAGTTTAGTTCCTTTAACAGGTAACTTATTGGGACAAAAACACAAAACTAACATTAAACACAATAAGCCCTGCAGGCCAAATTTTATATTTCCTTGCAGCATTAACTATGAAATATTACCAAGATCCGTAAACTGGCCGCGTTAATCATCATCAAATATCACAATTTGTTGCTGAGGAAAAAAATCTGACCACTTTTAACAAACCTAAATTTATACGGCAAAGAAAAACTTCATCTACTTACGCAAGCTTTAGAAACAATTTATTGCATTTAAAAAAAAGATAACACCATGTCATAAAGTTTTAAAGTACAAATTTAATTTCAGTGTTATTACTTTTTTAAACAGGCCATGACATTTCAGTACTGTACAATGGGAACCTGAATTTTACAAACTGCATAGTTTGAATACTCAAGCAATAAGACGGGCTGCACTAACAATGTGTTTACGCAAAGATTTGACCATGGCATTTTTTTAAACTATCATGATTTGTGACAATTTGCTTTGCTACTTTTTTTTAACAACACAAGCTCATTTCTCGCTAACATCCATGTCAAATATATACGTCAGTTCATTGTCTTTACGATTGGGGCAATGCATACAGTACAGTTTAATTTTGCAAACACAACCTGCCAAAATCTACAGCACATTTACTGCAATAAAAGCAATAAATGTAAAACAGAAAAAGTTGCTCTTGTTAAGTTTGTGTCACACCTAATGTCATGATGCTGTCTTAAAGAATAATTTTGACTGAATTAATTTTGTTAAATACATAACAGTAAAGAAAATAAATGCAGAGCTAAATACATGGGGACCAAATGGGACTTAATCAGATCATGTGACCTACACACTCAGCAGGACTAACTTTTACACAGTGTTACACAAGCAAGCGTCTCTAATTGAAGGTTATTTTAAAATGCATTTCTGTATTGTTTTTTTGGATGGGACATACAGAAATAAATGCCTACATGTAACATTGATTATAAGGGAGAAACAAAGATCAGCTGATCATAAACTGTGAAATAATGAATAAATATGAAAAAGATATTTACAGTAACCATAAGAAAGTATTTACAATATATTGACAGGCAATCAATGGAGATCACCAGCTAAAGCATCACAATTACACCCTCATGCCATTCTCATCAGAACCTGACATCATTACCCACAATTCACAGTTCCGAACCGTTCCAGTCAGAATCATTACCTGTAAAAACATCCGTACATTACAACTGAATTCATTTTTATTCAGCATTCAGATCTCAGCAGTAATTGAATTATTTTTGGCCATTTGCTTCCGCATGCCTGACTGATTTCAGGTCAGTGATGGCTGTCACACCATCACTAAGCATTCAGTATAACTGACCTTGGATCAGTTACGCATCGACCATTCTTGTTTAACACCCCATTCAAGTGTGAAAGTGTAAAACACCTCAGAGTTCTTGGCTTCTGTCGGACATTACAGTGTGGTAATACATAAAGATCTGATGATGAAGTAGTAATAAACTTAAAATTGTTATCCAACTCTCTCAGTTCATCTTAAAAAGAGATAGAAGTTAAAATGATGGCTATTTTGCAAATAACATATTGGCCACTTTGACTCGTGTCATATTTTGTCTAAAAAAATGCCAAAACATTTTAATAAGCAAAAACATTTGAAATTCAAGCATTAACAAGCTTTGAGTTTAAACATCTTTTGATGTTTATACTCATGATTGGTACCTAAAAAGAATAGTTCACTGAAAAATATACATTTTATTGTCATTTACTTAACCTTGTGTCATTCCAAACCTGTTTGACTTTATATTGTCTGCGAAAAACAAAATGAAAAATTTAGCTTAATTTCCAGTGTGATTTCTTTATTTCTTCTATGAAAACATTCAGTGACAATAGCTGGTCAGCAAATGCTTTAATTGTACAGGAAAATAAATGTATTAAGTCAAACTTTTCCTTGTGTTTTCCACAGAAACAAATCATACAGGTTTGAAGGACAAATAAGTGAACAATGGCAGAATGGTCATTTTTGTGTGAACTATTCCTTTTAGTTCTGGTTACAAAGCCTGCTTATCCTCTTTAATATAAAAATTAACATTAATAAAAATACATTTTATACATAATAAAACAGTACAAAACTTTTTTTTCTTTTGTATTGGCACACAAAGTAGGACTATACAGTCATCTCTGCTGAAAAACATGTCGCTTTATATATCAGTAGTTCACTAGAGTACTAGAAGTTAGGAATAATTGTATCAAATGAAAACCACATTCTATATGATTATCTAATTTTTTATAAGTTCATATCAAAAGGAAGAGTGTTCATTTTCAATATCAGAGTCCAAACGCTTTTTGCCCCAATCTGTAAAAGCCAAGATGTCATGTGACCAGTTTTCGTCCAATCACGTTTTTTATTCCAGTTGATCCAGGTTGATACAAGAAGGAAATACATAGTGAGACAACTACATTTCATTTCTGCCAGCAAAAGGCATAAAATACCACATTTGTTCAAATACAAACCCTGGGTAACTATTGGAAGACATAAATCGGAACATCTGTTCATCAGACGAAAGCAGTAAAACAAATGTTTGGTTGTTTTACTACAACCACAAATGTCTTCCAAATGTACAGAAGAACTGTCATCTATTGGAAATCTGATGATGGTGGTCAAGTCACGTCCGTCACACGTTCTTCAGACGAAACACGGCTGACTGTTTATCAAACCGGGTCAGAGAGTTCATGGAGAACCCCTGAGCATTATGAGGGTTGGGTGTAAAGAAGTGGGAGATTGTTGGGGGGGAGGAGATGAGCACGTGATTGACAGAACTGGAGCATCCACGGTTTGGGAGGAGAAAGGTGGCGGTACATCGAGGTCAAGAAAAAATACCACCGCTAAAGATCAATCACTGACACCGTTTGAGCTTTGAAAATAACATCTCGAAATGATTATCTGCAAAAGCAGCACTGTTGCATGGCTGAAGAAGCAATTAGTGGTTGCATTTCTTGCAACTGACGCAAAAGGATGCGTCTTGTTTTGCAATGAAAGCACTATCCCAGTTAAAAAACATGCAACGATAATTACAGGGAGCGATGGTTTAGAAGGGAGAGCGTTTGGAAACTCAATACGTTTTAAACAGAGGCAGCTATATTGAACAGTACATTTCCCAGCGGGATTCTCTGTTGTCATCCCATGTGGATCAATGTTTGGGCAACACCACAAAATCCTTCACCCTCCTTTAGAGAAACGCACACTTATCCCTGTTGAGATAAAAGATATTTTTCCAGGACTAGTTTCTCGGCTCTCACACTGGGCTGGTTCTGAAGGAATCTTTAGAGGTTTTCTCCAGGTTGGTATTGAGGTTCAGTAGAAGTAAAGTAGTCCTCTAGGAAGTCCTTGAGATACTCAAAGGTCGGCCTCTCTTCCGGCTCTTTGCGCCAGCAAGTAAGCATAAGATCGTGCAGGGAACCCGGACACTCTGCCGGACAGGGCATCCGGTACCCACGCTCCACCTGGTCCAGGACCTCCCTGTTTACCATACCTGAAAAGAGGGATGAGAAACAGGGTTGAAAGTCTCTTTGGTTAGTACAGTTAAATATTCTTAATAAGAATGATGGACAGCAGTAGTACCTGGATAAGGCACCCTGCCTTTGGTTGTCAACTCAGTCAGTAAGACCCCAAATGACCACACATCAGATTTGATGGTAAAGCGGCCGTACAAAGCTGCCTCTGGTGCAGTCCATTTAATGGGGAATTTAGCCCCTGTTGTAATAAAGATTTATAAGAGGCCTGTCATTAAAACTAATTAAATTAAGGTCATAATGTATGATCATGACCATATGACCTAAAAGATCATTAAGTTATTAAAGTGAAACATTTGGGCCTCAGAAAAAACGAACAGGAACAGAAATAAACATAAATTTGCTCTAAAGTGCTCCGCTCACCCTGTCTGGCTGTGTATTCATTGTCCTCTATGAGTCGGGCGAGACCAAAGTCAGCCACTTTACACACCAGGTTATCACCCACCAGGATGTTAGCCGCCCTGAGGTCCCTGTGCACGTAGTTCATTCTCTCCACGTATGCCATGCCAGAGGCGATCTGAGGACAACACATGCATTACAATCCTGCTGGGCCCTGAGCCACATGCAATTTGTAATATTTGCCTCTCTACCGCCATCTCTGTTTGAAACTTAAAACTGCAGGGTACTTGCAAAGTTATTTTCTTAATCCTAATTACAAGGTTAAATTCAAAAACAAGTGCTGTAGGAACAAGTTCACAGACTGCAGCTGTAAATAAAGAAGAGGTGTAGAACCTGGGACGCCATATCCACCAGCTGAGGCAAACGTAGCATTTTTCCCATGTCACCCTTCAGGAAATCTAACAGGCTTCCTGTAAAGGCAAAAATAACAGTGTGGCATCTTCGTTAACTCCTTTTAATTGGCAGACCTCTCAAAAAAAACCTACTACTCAAATTAAGCTGTAATTGTACTCTTTCATGCCAGAGGCATCAACTAAATCTGACAAAAACATGTCAAGGTCATATTACACACATAAAAATACAAACAATTACCCACATGTTCTCATCACCCTAATGACAGAATTCCAAATCTTTTTTTTTTATTGTCATTTCCATATCAATAGTGATTCTCACTACTGTAAAATAATTATTTTTATTTAATTCTGCATAAAGACAATATAACAAATATTACTGTTATGTCCAGGCTAAAATAAGACATTCCCTCAAATGTAGTTCACTGACTCTGAGTGCATAACAGTGACCTCAGCAACACTGACCTTGTCCCATGTACTCAGTGACGATGTAGATGGGCTCCTCCGAGACCACGGCGTACAACTGCACCAGCTTCTCGTGACGGAGTTTCTTCATCACTTGTGCTTCCTGAAGAAAAGCCTCAGGAGACATCGTCCCAGGCTTCAGAGTCTTGATGGCCACACGTGTCGTACCGTTCCAAGTACCTGACGGGAAAAAAACATAGTACAGTAAACAAAGTGTGTGTGTGTGTGTGTATCATAAATAAGGTTTAATTTCTTTAATAAAAGCACACAGAAAGAGGTCTTACCCATCCAGACCTCTCCAAAACAGCCCTGGCCCAGTTTGACATCCAGTCGGAGAGAGTCACGTGGAATCTCCCAGGCATCTCGTGCCAGACCTGAGGTTGGAGGTTTTAACACTGGACACACATCAGTCAGAGAGTGACACAGGCCATCGGCATGCTCTGAGAGAGAGAGAACGAGAGAGAAAGAGAGAGAGAGAACGAGAGAGAAATAGAAAGAGAGAGTTAATGTTCACTGTGAATTATTGTAAACAGTATTTTAAATCTGTTAATATAACCTGAATTAAAAGGCATAAAGTACTTTTTTAGTGGTGAAACTGTACTAAATGATCTTAATTAAAAGGCAAAGTATAAAAAAGCCAATTTTACCAAGCTAAACTCACTGTAACCCAGGGCCTCTCAGAGCTTGTTATTTAACAACATACAAAATAACTGACCATTACTAACTTTAGAAACATTTAACATGCAATACCTTTATTTATAGTTTTAACCACCATGTATGATATCACTTCCTTTTCTGAACCAACCCAAGTTTCCATTTGCAGAAATAAGAGGCTGTATCACTTCCCCCCACAGGCCAATCAGAAACAGTTTGTGCTGTGTGAGAAACTGACTTACGTCGATAGTGGTTGACCAGCTGCTGTAGAGTACTGAACTGTGTGCGGGATGTTATGTAAAATCCCCCGCTGTCCAGCTTCCTGATCTTGTAATGTTTAACATTTAGGCCCTTGACGTTGTCAAAATCCAGGACGGACAGACAGTAGGCACCTAAAGAGATGAAAACAACAGAACTGAGGATTGTGGGAAGTCAAGGGTTGTGGTTAACATGGGCAGCACAAAACATTCTAACCCAAACGTTTGAGATTTGACACCTGTCAAGCCTTAAAAGGCTTCAAATTTCACTCTTGTGTGGCAATTGATGTCCCAAAAACTCTCTTACACCCCAAAGAGCAAAAAAAGAGCAAGATTTTTGTCGTAGAGCACTAATGGCCTTTGAGATTTCAGTCAGCAGAGGGCGCTATCACCATTATATACACACACAATAATCAGTAATAGCACGGGGTTATTGTTCATCCACCCTTTCTTTGTCACCACGTCATTGGTCCTACAGTGGTCTCTGTGGGGTTTGATTCATCTCTCAGTCCTTCTTGTTTTCTCTCTCTCCAGGCAATCGTGGTGTTTCCATGTGCCCTGCTGACTCCGCCCACCCTCTTGCTGACGGTATAAACTGTGAGAATTGCTCACGGTTATAGGCTCGGCTACGAGTTGACCTACTTCTCTCTTCGTTCCTGCAAGCGCTACCCCGACCTTTGTATTCCCCTATACATTGAGCTCAACCAATGACACACAACACACATGGACACACACGCCTAGCATTTTGTACTCCAGTTCTTTCTAGATCTCGAACCTGCTCAACAGGCACAGAGCCATATACAGAGCAGAGATCATTCCAATGTTTAGACAGGGAGGAAAGATGGATAGGAGACGGAAGAGATGAGGAATACAGACATGACTACACCTGACAAACAGCTAAGAGAAAGGGGAAGCAAAGCAATGTACATTATATCCTAACCTGCACTCCCAGATCCTAAAATACAGCAGGTGAACTTCCTCAATCTAGACACATATGAGCAATTTTCTCCACATTTGTGTTGGTTCCTTTTGCTCAAGTGTATGTGGTCCTGTGTTTTCATTACAAAACTGCCTTACTATCAGTCACTGAACTCTGGCCTGCAGTCTGGCAAGATCTGCTTCTATATCATCCCTCCTCATTCAGCTGGATCTGTCAGCAGCCTTCAACACAATTAATCCAGATCTGCCCATTCACACTCTCAACACCAAGAACTGAATTCCAATGGGAGTCCTTTCCTGACAGCTAACCCTCCTCATAACATGGATGGAAGTGGTATCAAAGTCATTTTAATGAACCAAGACGGTATCTCATGGTGCTTGGCACTTACATTTCTACATCTGCCCTATACAGACGAGGTAATGCGTTTTACAGTTGAGTAGTTGAATTCTTGAAATGTTCAAACATCCATTTTTTAGATGTTGTATTAATGTTACTGCTTGGTTATAAGAACGTTATTCAAAAATATTTTTACACAATTTCTGTAATGCTGTGAAATGTTCCACTAATTACTTAATGTTTTTGAAATATGTTTTGAAATACTTAATGTTTTTTAAACGTTTTTACTAACGTACTACTAATGTTACTGCAAGAACATTTCTGAGAACTTGGGGAGCACTTCTAGAGAACGTTAGCCAACATTCTGAGAATGTTTCCTGTTAGCTGGGCAGATGGTCAGCTGTTATTACACACTGGCTTGTATTTAAGTACCTTTGGTGGTCTCACTCTCTCTGACCAGGAAAGTTCCTCTCCTGTTCTCCAAATTCAGGAGGAGCCGCTCAGAGTCCCTGCGAGTGATCTTTCCAAAGTACCACCTGAAAAGAGAGAGAGAGAGAGATAGAGAGAGAGAGAGTGACAGTTAAAGGAGACATGTTCGAGCGACATGCAGTTGGCCAATCAAAAGGCCAGAAACCAGTAGGCCATAACAGAAACAAAATGTTTGGACTACAAGAGCAACGTATTGTCAGAAACAAACCTCAATTCCCAAGTGTTACTTGATTACATTCAATCGAATTTGTTATTTTTAGGCAGCTAGCTGTAAACAAAGCTGTCACCAGTTTACTAATTTTATCTTCCTCAGCAATAATCTTGTCAGTTTTTCCATGACAGCTGTTGACATGCAAGAAAAAACTCTCTGGGAGGATGTTGACATGCACCTGTACATTAATGAATTATGACTCATTTTGCAACAAACAGCACATGAAACGGAGCATCTGTAGTTAAAGGTGTTTGCGCAGGTTTCAAGCCTAAAACTGCATCCGTTTATTTCACAGAAATTCTCATGTAAATGATGCTGCGTGTTTAATGTTGTTTCAGGATTAAATGATTCAAGTGGAAACTAAACATTTGTGACTCTGGAACATTTATTCTCTATACAGCAGATCTGTTTGTTTTTGTGCTCATGGACACCTCGATCTTACCTCTTCTCCAAAGTCAATCGGAGATGACTGGCAAAGCAAGGGTGGAAAAAATGAGTCATTATAAGTTTTGAAGGGAGTGCTTGTGTGTATTTGTTTAATGTGGTAATCTGAGGAACAGAGAGTGTGTGTGTGTCTACAAAAACGACGGGTTAAACTACAACTAGAACAGACAGTAGACGAGTGCTCTGGGGAAGCCGTGATGTCTTTCAGCAGTCATCTGGGAAGGAAATGGTCTTTAGGGCATATGGAGGGCTCTTTATTCCTAACTAATGAGATGATATAGAGACATTATTGTAGATATAGGAAGAGGAGGCAGACGAGAAAACTGAAAAAATGAAAGACTCAAAAGGTCACTTCTGAAGGACAGAGAAAGAGGAGTATGAATCGTTTGATTGGTCAAGTCACAAGAGCCGAGAACCAATTAAATTCAATTTAAGTGCTAGTTTTGAGAGGATCTTTTTACATGTAGTGGATTTTAACAAGGTTTTTCAAACAAGTAAACAAGTCAGGTAAAGTACAGTACATGTTTATATCCAACTCAGAATGAAATAAGAACGGTTATTGTGGTAAATTAATACTGACTTTTTGTTACTGAACAAAATAAATAAATTTAAAATAAATGACAAAAAATTTGTATGTATGTCTTAAACTAATTAAGATAAAGTAAAAAGTAAAGAATTTAAAGCAAAATAACCAAAATCTTTTAAAGTCTCTGAGAATGGAGACGGCTCAGCTGATTGGACGTGATTGTGAGAGGGGCGTGTTCTGAGGGCAAGAGGGCAAATCAGAGGTAAGACAGGGAGGCAAACATCAAAGACAACCAGAGAAAGAGGATGATTTACTCTTCAGCTTGGATGGAGTCAGACGGTGCCACATAATTGCTGGGAATGTATCCACTCTCTCCTGTCGCCAATGAGTGAGCCAGCCACCAGTCACCCTCCCTGAGAGAGAACACACACATATAATCTCTGTTAACACACAGACACACTAATACTTTCTATTAGATACACCTGAAATACACCCTCGAAGGACTCACATTAAATGTATTTGGTGAGACATTCATTTTCTCAGTCATCCAAAACATGCACCCCATAATTACTCCTGTGCTATTAGTTCCATATTTATAAGTCCTAAAATAAGCCTTTAAAATGTGACCAAAGCCCTTCTGAAGATATTAAGCATTAGGACAATGATGCATAAATCACACACATATTTTGTAAATATGAGGGTGAGTACATTGAACTATTTAATAATAAACCTGCTAGATGAATCAAATATAAGCCATGAATCTGGCTGTCCACCGTTCGGGTTTTGATGGGTTTTTGTGTGTTACTGTAAGCAAGAGACGCAGATTGTTATTGTAGACCAGAGTCTAAGAATGAGTCACAGTCTAAGACTTCATCCATCTAAGACGTGGTGACGTGACATGAAACTCTCCAGGTGTCTGAGCTAGTGCTCGCTGTCCTGAAACTTCATCAAAAAACCTGTGAAAATCCTGAGATTCATTTCAAAGTGTTTGAAATATTCACTGGAGTGGATGTTAGGTAAAGAATGTGTTTAATATTTGATGTTTAATCGGACTGCATTGTGATTGGTGCTGAGGAACTGATGCTGTAAGTCTGAGAGTGGAGGCTCCGCCCACCTTTTGTGTATATATGCGTGTATGTGTGTGTTTTACGTAACCATATATTGGAGATAAATTTGTACCCAAAAGACAGCAAAATCAGACAAACCTGAGCAAAACCTCCTTTTGGGGACATCCTAATTTGTAAAGCTGCTATAAAAATATAGTACACAAGTGTGTGTGTGTGTGTGTGTGTGTGGGTGGGTGAAGGCTGACCAAGAGGTTCTCAGCTTTTCCTCTTTCAGCCCTGTTGTGTATAGCATTGCTAAAATGCATCGTTGTTACATTCAATTTAATTCCTAAAGCTGTAATGCTACAATATATACACAATACAAATATATTATTCATATGAAGTCTACCATTTAAAATTCAGATGATAATGAATTATTGATTGGAACATGAACACAGTGATTGTTGTTGTCGAGGGCTCATGAGAAGATAAATACTTAAAAAAAAAAAATGTTGCGGTCTGCTTCCCAATTCACATACCCAATGCACAAATCATAATCTTGCATACTGTGAAGTATGGATAGCATGCAAACTGGGATGTAGTTTAAACAATGTGGACCTAAACAAGGACTATTAGATTATTCACCAGATCAACCTCAAAGTTAAGATGAAGGACAAATGTAAAATGATTCTGAGCTAGTTTTCTATGTGACACTATTTCTGAAGCACTTCCACAGTCTCTAGAAAGTCAGACAAATCTCAGGTGGACAAGCAAATATAGTGGAATAGCAGTGTGAACACAAAGACAGGTAAAGACAGACACACAGACACGCACACAGACAGACAGACAGACA
>JAZGTK010014109.1:0-13933 GCA_036877625.1 Ambastaia sidthimunki
ATTTTTAGCTGCGTTTTTGAGTCCTTGATTTTTCTAGCAAGGTCCTTAGATCAATAGAAGTAACTGGTTATGCGGCAAGCAATAAAAGTTTTGCAATTTTCACTATCCATAATTAATAGCATTCTTGTTTCATAAATATGCAGTACCTGCAGAAAACAGAATATCTTCAGAAAAGGAGAAAACAGTCTCATCTCTTCTCCACTCAAGCATGTCCTCTCATTATATAATCCATTTAGAAAGATTCTAATAACTTATTTACAGTATCCATTTCCATTTATCAGTGCAGATATTTGTGAAAATGCAGCAAACATTTTTCAGGGTTATCTTTGCTGTATTACACAAAAAAACTATTTTGCATGAGTTGTTTTCCAGCATATTAATCCTCAATATGTTCAGAAAAAGCAATTTACATTTACATTAAAAGAAATCAATTTACATTACATAAAAAGATGTCTCTTTTCAAATATAGAAAGCAAGAACTTAAATTATCTTAATGGATTCTTAAGATGCAGTGGTCCAAACACTAAACAGACTTTGGAAAAAATGCAGAAAATACTTATGAACTGAATTTTTATGCTTTCATACGTTGAAATCTTGCTGATAGAAAATTACAACATGAAGGTGACCTAATTTGGAGTGGGCAACACAAAACAGATGTGTCAGCTTTTTTAAACAAAGTCACTTCAAAAGTAAATACATAAAAAGGCTTTAACTAACAAGCAACCTGTTTTTTTATTACTATGGGCTTCCTTTATTTGTGTTAAAACCAGCTGAGACATTAAACACTTCTTACACTCATTGTGTTGTGTTTGGCCTTATGTATTTTAATAAAAGCACAACACACTACAAAGTCCATCTGACCGCCCTTTAAACTATCCACTAAACCAGTGTCTAAACACAACCAGCGTTCAAGGCTTGTGTTTTTGTGTGCATGTTTGTGTGCACTTGTCAGGGTTTAGTAAAAATCTGTTGGATGTTTCCTCTCTAAGGAAAACAACCCTAAGAAGACAAAAAGGAGAAATGTTACGCTTCTTTGGTCTGTCTCTTTCAGGTTCTATCAAAGACAAAAGCGAAATCCAGATTCAGGAGAGTAAGGAGGGGTGAGATGGCGGTGGAGTGACAAAACTAATATGATTTTTGCTTTGGAGATGTAGAAAGCATGAACTCAACAGACAGATAGCACAGGACTCATCTCTCTATAAAATAACCGTGTTAATGCAACATTCTGTACATGAAAACCACAAGGGGACTTAACATACTGTACATCCTTGCTGACTGCATCATGTTTATGGCTTACAGCTCTCAGATTTCACATTGAAATTTGACATTATCTTTTACAAGCACACCCACATTCATCCAGAAACTGTAATCTTCATCGAATACACGGCAGCAAGGTTTGCTTTAAGACATATTTGAAGCTGCTGCTGTACAGTATAATACAGTAATGTCTTAGCATCAATAAGACTCGCGTGTGCAAGCTTCCGGCCTGGGCGTACGAGGCCAGCGCATGTAACGCTCTGAATTGTTCACGCACCCGGAAGAAACGCCCGGCCAGATCTTTTTTAAGACGTGTCTCACGAGCAGTGAGTGTGACATACCGGCTTCAAGTGCTGAGGTATTTTATCGTTTTTTTCTTTCGTTTCAATCCGTTCCTACGTCTATGAAGAGCGCTGTCACATTTTCTTTCTTTCATTTCCAAATCCCCACATCACATCAGTTATTCTACATGCCGGTCAGAGGAAAAGGGTGATTTGCTCTTGTTTTGCCTCTCTCTCCTCCTGCAGTCACAGTTGTCCGTGATAATCTACTTCTACATCCCCCTCCTCATTGTCCCTGATTGAAAAACTGCAGCACATAAGACATTAAAAGCTCAAGGACTACATTAAGACCGAGCTGCAGTGTTTTCTACCAATGAACACTGAATGTTCCTGAGAGAGCATGCAGGCATGTGCAGTCATGGGGCTCTGCTCTGAAGTGCACATCCCTATTAATTGCCATTCATTTTAAATTATCTCCGAGCGCACCGTGACACTGGTTGAAACTGTGAACGGGCCTGTGAGATGCATTAACTGTAAATCCCTTTCAAAAGCAATTATATTTTACATCTATGTTTATCTAAGTTAATGTTACATATGGCAAACTAGATAGAGTTCTTAAACAACCAATAGGATTAAAGGGATAGTTCATCCCAAAATAAATTTCTTTTCCATCATTTATTTACCCTCATTTCATGACTTTTTCTTCTCTGGAACACAAAAGATGATATTTTAAGAAATGTGGTTCTGTGTCCAAACAATGGAAGACAATGAGTGCCGCTGTTGTTTGGTTACCAACATACTTCAAAAAACGTTTTTGAGTCCCTCAGGAGCAAATAAAATCATACAGGTTTGGAATGACATGAGGTTGAGTAAATGATGAAAGAAGTTACATTTTTGGGTGAACTATCTCTTTAATGGTTTGTGCTGGGAATACAGATGAGGATATTTCATAGCTGGGTCCTAAGGGAAAGTATTTTCCCCTGTGAGGTGAGAGGTAGTTCTTAACCTACTTTACCTCCTGCAGTGGGTGATGTGTTGTACACTGTAAGCTCCAGTGCTTTCGGTGTGTGAGGGAGGAGGGGGTCCTCCTCACTGTCAGATCAGACTGGGTGGGTGTGAGGTTCACAAACAAAGAGGAACTGCACGACTATGATTGTATGACCAACTAAGTGAAAACAAAGAAAAAGGTAGAAAAGTAGGAACGCTACAACCTTACAAAAGGAGGATCTGTTGGAATTTCATTCATTTGTGGGCTTGGTTGTGCTATTAACCCTTCAGGGACTGTAAAAAACTTGATTTGATTTTTTTTTTGATTGTGGCCTGGGTAAGGACCAAGCAACATGGAATGTTCTCAGAATGTTGGCTAATGTTCTTTAAAATTTCTCTCAACATCATCAAAAATGTTCTTGCTGTAACATTAGCAGAATAATGTTATTAGCAGTTGAATGTTATATATCATATCAAAAACATTAGTTTTGGGTTGTTAGTGGAAAATTTTAAAAACACTACAGAAGTAATTTTTTTAATAACTTATAACAGTATTAACAAAATATTATAATGTTAATACAACTTTTTTAACTTTCAAAATAAGAGTTTTAACATTTCTGTAACGGTTTGTTTAATAAAAATGTTAGGTAACGTTCTTACAACCAAAAATTGTTAGCTAGGAAGGAGAAAAAAACATACAGTGACTTTTTGGACTTGTACACCCTTGTGAAGCTGGAACTTCAAATGCAACCCTCCTGCAGTGATCCTAACAGAGGGACAGAGAAGGGTGAACATGTTCTGCTTTCAGAACATGTGAGAACAGGCATTGAATCAGAACGTCCACTAAGCAACTAAGATGTTCCACAGACTGATTCAGGCTAGTAATATGCTCCCCGAGGTGCATGTAGGGCTGCTCTTAGGCAAGACAAGACACAGGGCCCATTGACAAAGCCTGGGGCAACACCTCTGTCTTTTTCACTGTTTCTTCAGCTGCAGTCATCACAGATGCTTTTCAGTTTTCTAAGAGTATAAATAACCTTTATTATTACATTATCTTTTATCAAAATAAAATAACCCTGTCAAATGCCCTCTCAAAACATCTGAGAATTCACAAAGTCTTTTTTAATGTTTATTGTAAGAAAAAAAATCACTTTAATATCTTGATTGTTTCTCCTATACAGCATTGAAATTAAATTGAGAGCAAATGGAAACTTTGGAAAGTCTCTTGTGTCTCAGATATTTATCCTGAGAAAATGACCCACAAGTCTCACAAATGTCTCCATTAGAGATTAAAAAGAGATGTCAACAATGTCTCAAACTGAGCTCAAATTTGCAAACAAATGTTAATAATATAGAGAATTTCAGCATGAACTCAAACTTTACTCATCAAATTTACCCAAATCGTTAATCTATGAATAGTTATTTCTTAGTCTACATTAATCTACATTTATTTTACAGCTTCATACTCTTTCATGCATTTTGACAATTGTGTCATTTGTTTTCATTTTTATTTCCTAAGCAATCTAAGAACATGTGGATATTTAAATGAAACACGACTGAGATCTCCATCAAATCTCCTGAGCGACAAAGCTTCCTCTGGGAGTGCTTTATGTTCAAATGTTTTGTAAATATCTCATCATTCTCAATTAAAGGGTGTGACCCTAATGTTTAGTGATTACAAATCACCTCCAGTCCTACTGATGCTCTTTTACATTCATAGATAAGTAGAAGCTTGTTTAATTGTGTCCCACCTTGACAGGCTTTGAGTCATGCGTTATTTTACCATTCATTCGAATTTCAGGCCAGGCAATTTACTGTAATTTATTCCACTCCGATACAAATGCTTTTCAAATGCAATCCATGTGTTCCAGGGGTAACACTTAAATTACAGCTCTGATTTGCTCAATAACACAACAACAAGGCAGTGTGAGGAGAATCAATACATACTTGTTGACTGCAAATTGAGGACTATTATTGCTTCTCATGAAGCGCTGAGACGTAATGAAGGTATAAAGTTAAAAGAAATAAATAAACATCAGAGCCATATTTAAGAGTTAAAACTAGAATAAATTAAAGAACTTGAGTCGGTCTGGAGTAAACGATGCTGAATGTTTGAGTAATGACTCTATGTGTGTTTAGCATTCTTATTTTGGTTTGATAAGCCAAAACTGTCTGCGTTGGAATGAGCTTTTAAGCAGCTTTTCATTTTCTCCAATTTTTTTCCAAATTTAAAAACCAAACAACAAGTTTAGTTCAGGGTTATGAACTAATGAGATGCTGTGATGTTTACAAACCAGATTTGCCAGACATTCAGGCGTACTGTAATTAACAATCAATACAGTAGATGTGTGTGGAGGTTCAACTTTGTATCACAATCACCAAAGACACATTTCCTTTTTCCTTTCTGATATTGTCTTTTATTTTATTAATAATACTAATGTCTATTAGTAATAATACTAAAAAAGAACACAGCTTCAACTCTTTGAACCTTTCACACAGAAAGTTATTCTTTTTTTATTTTGTAATGTTTTAAAACGTTCCACTAACTATGCTCCACCAATGTTACTAATCCAAGGACGCTGATAGAACGTTTAGAGAACGTTAGCCAACATTCTAAGAACATTCCCTTTTAGCTGGGCCATCTCTCCCTGCATATCCAACTCTGCATCTCGCTGTCCAGATGCCAACTAGAAGTCTTCCTAAAATTCCGTCGCAGTGAGCAACCCCCACCCTCACTCCGATTCAATCTGTCACAGGAAGCTATACTCACAAAGACACATACTCTCTCTGGCACATACACAGACACCTTTCTGAGAATGTGAGTGACAAGCATAGCACTGTCAGTCAGCGGTGCACATTTTCCCCCTGATTGCCATCGGGGAGATGGAAGAAAAGTTCCTCAAACTTGACATGCGGTGAGTAAAACAAAAAGGGAAGGAATGGAGAAAGAAAGAGAGAATTAATCAACTACAGGGACCTGGAGAAGACACTTAGAGAGAGCAGGAAAAATCCCTCAGAGGTTTGTAAATCAAAAGTGCTTAAAAAAATGGGAGAAAAACCAACATGTGCTTTCCAGAAGATTGCTTCCTCAACCCCGGTGGAACAAAGGTGTCATCTGTCTGTGAAGAAAGAAAAAAAAGAATTTCTTTAATGTGCTTATCATGTAAAACTAGTGTTTTAATTGTCACAACTTTTCACCCATCATGCTTTGTTATTGTAACAGTTTTGGTGACAAATCTTTTTAATTGAAGGTTGTTTTTATATTTTACTGTACATACAGTTTTTGAGAAGTCTTCAAATGGGGATTTAACCAGAATATTACAAAGACAATTAATTCAATTCACAAATTAAAACTGTGACATGTATTACAATATGTGAAAATATATCCATATGCACACTTTAAAGATTATTTTACAATTAAATACCATTTAAACATGCTTTGTTCTGCATGTCATCCTTCCAAACAAGAAAGATCCTATAAGACAGAAACATCACAGATGAGATCTCTTCATTGTCTCAATATTTTCTCCTAGACAACAATTAAATGGAGAATAAAGGAAAACTGGAAAGTCTTTTGCTAACTAAGTTGCTTACGTTACATTTTTTTTTTCTTTATTTTTTCATTTATCATTTACTTTATCATTTTTTTTGAAAAACATCTCACATATGGCTCTACTAGACTTTAAGCATAGATGTCAACAATGTCACAAACTCAAGTTATTTAATTTTAAATCCTATACATTTTTATAGCCCCATAGTTGATACCTAAATGAAGCACAATTGAGATCTTCATTAAAACTCCTTAGCTATAAAAGAGTAACCTCTGAGCAACACAATTTTTCCCTGGAATATCCGGAATTGTTTTCTTCATTCCATCATCAGTAGCAACATCCGTGCATGGAATATGCATTTCCCTGTCTGTAAAGTACAGTGCGGAAAATGCTGTGCAGTAGAAAGAGTCTATTTAAAGTGAGAATAAGATATCTTTTCATAGCTAAAAAGATTGTCCAATATACTGAATGTGAAAGATTTTCCGAGTTAGTTTTAAAAATTTGTCCTCGTGAAGATTTGCTATGAGGCAAGTGAGAAAATCGTGGCCTCAAGGGCGGGTCCTTCGCTTTAAGGTCAGAAGGAATGTGTAATGTGACATAAAGAGGGGAAAAAGACATTAAAGATATTAAACATGCAATGAAGAAGATGGCATCAGAAAAAAAGAACAATAATATAGAGGAGTGGAAGGAAGAGTAACGGCCAGAGACAGCCAGAACAAGAGACGTGGCCGACAGCATTTTTATGGTATATTATGCTGTGTGTGAGGGATTTTATGACACAGCTTCTGTAGATATGTCACATGCTCATTATTATGTTCCAGGTGTCCCAGTCCTTCAACAGTATCCATTAACTGGTGTGGAGAAGAGAGCGGAAGACAGAGAGATAGAGAGAAGAACCAGCTCGCACACCTGCTAATGAGGAAGTTGAGTGAGTGTAGAAGCATGTCAAAATATGACCACGAAGACACACAGACACAAATACCGGACACATTATATCAAGCAGGCCCCTTAAAGTGGACATGTGCTTGCTAAGAATCCTTTAATTGAATAACACTGCTGTAAAATAACCTGCCTGCATGCACACTGAATGTGCGAAGATACAAAGGAGAAAAATCTGTATTTTAGTATTCACAAGCTCCATGGAGTAGCTGAAGACCATCCCACCTAACAGGAAATGTTCTCAGAACATTAGCTAACATTCTCTGAATGGTCTTGCAAAGTTATTAAAAAAGTTATTAAAAAAACTTTTTTAACATTATCATATATTAAATGTATTATTCTTGTTAGTGAAACAATTTAAAAACATTACAGAATTTTGAAAAAAAAAAAAAATTAAATAATGTTCTTACCAAGCAACAACGTCATCTACAAAAACGGAACGTTGAATGTTTCTACACGTTCAAAATAAAATTTTTAATGTTTTTGTTACCTAATGGAAACGTTACAGAACCGTTCTCACAACCTAAAATTGTTAACTGGGATAACACCTGGCAAGGAGCCAAAATGTATTTGCATTTAAGGCGCTCTGAAAGAATTTAAATTAAACAGGGATTTGGCAGTGAAGAGCGCCAAATTAAATAACAAAGGACTATTAAAGGTTTACTTCAATCTAGCCAATTTCTTTAGGTAATCTCTGTTTCAATCATAACAAACAGTGAGAGTTTAAATAAATATTTTACGAATTTGCCACCAAATGATGCTTGTGAACAAACAGGCTCAATTTGAGAAAGCTGAATATTTAGCTAATTCATTATCCTCAACAGATGTCAAGGAGGTCTGGAATACAAGATCAAAAATAACAGCGACAAACCGCGTTCAGCCCTGAACACGATGATTTACATAGCGCGTCTCAGTCCCACCATATGGAGCTTGCAGTTTGATGCTAATGTGATGTATGAAATATACTAGTAAAAAAAGTAACTGCTTTATTACCAACACGGGAAATTTATTTTGTGATTGTGTTGCTAAGAGGCAAACACCTAAATTAACCAACAAACACGTTGATTTATGTGTAAATAGAAAAATTTATGGACTGATCTGACTTATCGCTAACTTTGTTAACTTTGATTTAATGAATTCAGCTTGTCATTGTCAAAACACTGTGTTTACGCTGAAAGGCCCGGACATGCAATTATAGCTATTATGATGGATATTGCCAGTAAATCAGATGCTAAGAGTCGCATGGTCTGAGATGATCTGTCCACCAGTCAGAAAAACAGGAAGCAAATAATTAAGACCTTTTACATTAAAAACATCTCACTCTTCCCCCCTTTCCATTTTTCTCTGTGGTTCTCCAATTTTCTAGAATTAAAATAGATAACACAAGATGACTAAACCATCCATGTGCATTTAGACTTTTCTAGGTAGTCTATTTAAAAGTGTGCATGAATAATTCTATTTATATCGTTATATACAACTTAATACAGCCTAAATGTTTTCTATAATTATATGAACCATAACAATAAGTGTCAGGTAATTGTGAAGCAATTAATACTTCCTTTTACACAACTTTAAAAAATGAATAATGTGAAAACAATGTATACAATCTTGCAACCAAAAATCAAATGTGTTAAAGTACTAGTTAATGCCAACTAGTTAATTTTGGCACAAGCTCCCTATTACAAGAACTAATGACTGGAGCACTGAGAGCACTTTCATACATATTTTAATACATTCTGTAAAGGTGCAGTATGGAAGAAAGCTTTCCTGTCAGCCTGCAACGATAGTGACAGATGCATTAAAATCACTGCATGCATTATTTCAGTTTGTGTTTTACTGCATATGCTTTACTGCAGACGACAGATTTCACACTATGAGTTGTGGGTCTGTAATTTCTCAGCCTTTTCCAGTTTGATAAGATGGGTTTTAATGTGCGTTCTTTACATTTGTATAAAATATACAGTAACATAGATATTTGATAGCATTGTGGTTGGAAATGTCTTTACCTGCAGTTTGGGCTGTTCACCGTTGCGCATGCTGGCAACAGACGATGCATTTGCATGTTTTGTTTGAGGTGATGTTGCCCCCATCAGTCGTTTTGTGCTATCACTTCTGAAGTGTCCTACTACTGTTTCTTAAAAGAGAAAATCGCCCAGTGATGGTTTTAATCTAAATCGCGATCGGATTTACACCGTTTTGTAAATCCGTTTGATAAATTCAATTAAAGGAATGACACAAAACCGTGGATTAAACACCGCTTGTTCTGATTCGGGACAGTGAACGTTTGCTGAAATATTGTAGTTTCTCAGTTTTGTGTGGGTTAATAATCTTCGGACAGTGACTTATTAAAATTACTTTATTGGGGTTGTAGAGTATAAAACACTATTTATTACAAGACTTTATTTTTCTCTTTGATGCGTGGAAACTGGGCAATGTTAATCATTGGACGCCACCGCTCATTGGCTGACCAAACTTATAACCCCTCCCCTAATGCCACAGCGTGCTACAATTGACCAATCAAAATAGATATACAATTGACATATCGTTCGTTTCCGCCCAAATTATTACGTTCCTGATAAAATGTTACATTTACCTACTGCATAAATAATAAATTATTATTAAAGTTAACATTTTATAATATAGGAAAAAGGCGAAATACACCCGTTATTAATAAAATTCTTTTATATGTGCGTCCTGGGTTGGTTGTGGTTAACAGGTGGAGACTAAATGTAACTAAAACGTTAATGGAGCTTAAAAAAGGATGTCTGGACCATTAAAACCTCAACAGTGAAGAAGCGGAGGACGGAATGCATTTACACATAGGTGAGTAAATTGTGAGATGCGGGGCCTTCATTCATTTGTAAATGCTAAGTTTTATAACATGTGAACTGCTGCGTCATGTGTTAGTCTTGTTTACTATATTGACAAGCGTTAGATTAGTGATCGGAAAGTATCGAAACTGTTTTAAGTCAGAGAGTGAGTGATCGGCTGTGTACAGGAGCATAATATTTGATTTGAGATATGTCACGTCTCATATCTACGTATGCATGAATGTAAATGTTTGTGTAATATTTCCGTACGGATCTGTCGGAGATATACATGCACGAGCTGAATGTGACAAGCGCGTTAATGTGAGTCTGTTGTTGTTGTTGTGGTAGTTTTATGTTCATGTATATATGAGTGTTTAGACCTCTTTAAGTGAAGTTAGCAGTAAGTGTGTGTGGCTCATTGTCATGCCTGGCTGTGCTGTGTGTGTATGCTGGTCCTAAGGGTTCTGTAGAGGCTTCTACTGAAGCGGTTAAGGGGTATTAAACATCAGGCCCCACGGGCTCTCAGCTCTCCTCTACTCCACAGAGTTCTGATGATGCACAACATTACACATCTCCTCTGAGACCACAGTATGTGCTCTAATCCCAAGGACATGCAGACATGTCTTGTGTTTCTCCTAAAGTTCTCAGCTGTCTCCCATTTGTCTTTCATTTTCCCTACAGTTTATGATTGTCTTTAAAGTTCTGCCACAGAATGACATTTGCGTCCTATACAGTTAAAGTAGTTGGTATGTTAAAGGTGGGGTAGACAAATTCGGAGAGGCTAGCAGTAGCGCTCCTCTAACCATGGCCGTGCCTCCTCTAACACATGAATCAATACGTAATTTGACAGCCATGTAGAACATCCTATCATTGCATTCGGACCGAGTGCAATGATTGGCTGAGCATTTTACGAACTGCGCCTTCCAGAAAAGATTTTTTGGTGTAAATATATTGAGACCACTTTACTTAGTGACTGCTATCAGGATATGACTTGCAACTAATACATTTTTATAACTTTTATTATAAATTTTAAGCTGTTTAAATTGTATTTTTTCAAACTCCTACTGTCTTTAATACTTCCCTGTTGTTTAGATTCTTTGAACACTGTTTGGCAGTTCAGGAGTTAATACACAGGCAGATATTATTTGTATGTTATTAATTTGTTTCCTGTCACGATATCGCTTCCGATATTCAATATGTGTGTTTTCATTTGCCAGTCCTCTCAGATGCCATTTAACTACCAGTTTATTGGTTTTTGATGAAATTTATTTGTCCTTCTTTTTCATTTCCGCTATCTTACCACAACATTATTACTTACCAAAATATGTTTCCTATTGCACTGCAGTGCTGACGTGTGGAGGGAGGGAGAGAGAGGCAAGATTGATTGATCCTGAATGAGCATATAGCGAGTTTGTAACGCTTATTCTTACGCTTATTCTTATTCTTATTATTTCTCTTGCTTATTCTCTGCATGTTCCACCTTCCATTTTGCTTTTAATGTGTTCTGTTAGAATCTCCATGGGAACAGAAGGGCCTTTTCCCTTTCAGAAGATCCATTACATGGTTCCATCAGGAAACAGAAAACTGTTATGTGTGGTGGTTTAATTATTCATGGTCAGTTATGATTACAGATTAATAATTTGGTACATTAAGACCTAAAATATTTGGAGGCCACTCCTATGGGAAGCTGCTTGGGAAGTAAGTCAAACTTGAACTCCTTTTACACAGTAAAATACCAGGAAATTACCAGAATTTTATTACACATTATTTTAAATTAGTTCACGATAAATACAACTTTTTACCGGTCTTTTAACCAGTAAGATACCAGTTATACATCATACATACCGGTAAACTAATGTTATGAACTGCATGTGAGCTCCATATGTCAGGGCTGCCACAGGTGTTGTTTTTTAAAAAATTAATTTGTTAATTTTTTAAAAATAATGGGGTTTAACTTTGTATTTGAATGTACATGGTCCTTATTTTTATTGACGTTTTCATTGTTGTGGCAAGTGTTTACATTCATGCAGTTGCTTTTGATCCAACAACATCACATTAGATAAACATCTATGCTTTGACTTTTAACAGTTAAACAGTAAATGCGTTTCTTGTGTCGAAATGTTTTGCTTGTGCTGAAACAGACTTTAAAGTCAGAGATGTTCTTGATCATACCTGTAATCCTGTTCTGTATACCTGTAATGCATTTTACCAGTAATTTACTGGTAATGTTACAACTTCTCTTACTGGTAAATTGCCAGGACCGATTTACTATTCACACGTAATCTCTTAACGGTAATTCACTGGAAATTTAAACAGCTAGTGTAAAGGAGATTGTGTTTGCATACAGATAAATGTACACATCCATACTGAAACCTCTACATTTATTACAAAACATTCATACAGACATGTGCAAGTTAGTAAGTGTGTGTGCGGGCATGTGTGTGTATGTATGTACATAGTTCAGTTGTGCTTCATAACTGTGTATGCAGGAGAACTCTTTTATATCTGATATTTTCTAAGCGACCCCTCATACTCTCCACCTCCTGAAGCATCACAAAAAGCCATTAGCTTAGTTGTATAGACATCAGATTTGATTAAACAGCTTTTCAGACTCTTGTCTATTTTACATGTGCTTCCAACTAACCTTTTTGGCTAGCATAATGTTCTCTAACATGCATTTGCAAGGCAGAAGAAGGGTTATAAAAACACTGGACGATTTCCTAGGCAGGGGAAGCCATTAGGATTAATGCTGGCTTGGTTGGCTGTCATATGTAGAGCTATGGAAATCAGTACACATTTGTAATTGTGTTTCCAGGGTCATACACGCTCCATTAAGTCGACTCTAAGTGCTCCCTGTGATGTCCATTTGCCAAAGACCAGAGCGAACCGCTGATTTTGCAGCTGTGTCATCAGGTGGCATTACCACAAAGCTGGTAATTGCAAGACATTATTACTTGTTACAAATATATACACCCTCGCCATCATCCATTGTTTCAAACACGTATCTTTGGTCTCTGAATATCTGCAATCTATTAGGTTCTAATTACATTGGTTAGTTACGGCACAAAGGATTGGGCAGTACCTAGCTAACAGTTTTAAGTTGTAAAAACGTTTCCCTAACATTTCCTTTAGAAAGCAAAAATGTTACAAATTTCATATTGAATGTTCTATGAACGTTCTAGGATGTTGTAGTAGCATTATTGCTTGCTTGTAAGAATGTATAATTAATGTGAAAAAGATACATTACTGCAAGGACATTACTTTGAGAGAATGTTTAAAGAATGTTAGCCAACATTATGAGAACATTTCTTATTACCTGGGAGAAATGCAAATTTTAGGAAGTTTACCCAGGAGATATAAGGAGCATTATGAGTTAACAGGAGGGAGAAAATAGGCTGTAAAGAAGGTGTCAAAATAATCCTTTTCCGAAGCTGTTGCTTTTGGAAGCGCAAGATACAGGTGGCGGAGAACTCCACAGGGACAAGAGACACATTTGTAGCTCAAATGTACACCGGAGTAAATAAATAAAGGGATAAACAGAGGCAGATAAGAGAATTGCAGTGAGAGATACAAATGATGACCGGACCAGTCAGTCTGCCCCTGTCCCCAGTGAATTGCACACAAGACTGACATCCCATTGTGCTCTTGCTTCGATTGACAGGAAATGTGTGTGCATGTGTGTGCCTGTGTACCAGCAAGCCATCAATCTGTGAATTCCGATAGTCCCATTTTCAGTAGACACTTGCTTCAAGTTGTTAAGAATGAGTAGGTCTAGTTTAAGTGTACATGCCAGCAGCACACCATTCAGAATGGCTGTCATACAATCTTACTTTCTGCTCCATTCTGTTTTAAGTGACCCACTCTTGTTGACAGGCTAAGTTGACAGTCTGTAAAAAATCTCTCAAAGTTATAAAAAATGTTCTTGCAGGAACATTAGTAGAACATGTTTTAACAAATAACCAAGCATAAGCATTAAAACAATGTCTAAAAAACTGGACGTCTTAGAACGTTCAAAATACATTTTAACGTTTTTGTAACTTAACGGAAACGTTTTTGCCACCTAAAATTGTTAGCTGCGATGCAGTCTCCATGGAAATGTCTTTTTTTT
>JAZGTK010014110.1:0-13932 GCA_036877625.1 Ambastaia sidthimunki
ACCTTGCTATCATATTTATTAATGTGAGGAGAGCAGGCCTTGATACTTGGCATTATAAACATTAGACAGTTTCCACCCTCTGTATGTCCCACAGTAACCAGGCTACATTATTAATAATGAAAGACAAAACAGACCAATGTTATTAGCTACCTGAAGAGACTTCACAAGGACTTCCAGAAACACAGGACAGAAGATATTTCCCCTGTGCCGCACAACAAGAAACAAAAGCTCAATAGTGAAGTATTGCAATCGCATTCTCCAATTTAGGATATTGAATCACTTTATTAAGACACTCTGTGAAAATAAATTTAATTCGATGCAAAGCAGTCACACGCCGACATTTAATCCCATTTCCAATTCTGTCCGGCTTTATTGCTCCGTTTCATTTTAAACACAGCACGGTCATGACAGCGATAAGCATCCCACCACACCACCTCTGGAAAAAAAATCATCAAGCAAACGTATTTTGAAAGTACAATTTATTACACAACAGCCATAAAATGTCCCACTTGCATCAGCAATGTATTTTCCTGATGGCATGACAGATTTCAATTAGAGCCGGTCCACTTTATGTGTTTTGTGCTGGAAGCTGGATTAGTTCTGTAGGCGATCGGCTCGCCAGCCTGCCCGGCAAAGTGGTGACAGTACACTGATTGCTTTCTGATTTCATCTGTTTCAAACGCTCACTCCACTGCTCGACATGCACCATTCGATTGGAAAGGTGAGCGCGATCAATCTAAAATGCTGTGAGATGTGCTGGACGGCTTCTTTCTTAAATCCGTCTGTGCTAACCGCCATCATCTGGGGGAATGTTATTGGATAAGGCCCTTCTATGCCATTGTAAAAGTGGACTGGAGGTTCAAAGCATTGATGAATTGTTACATATGCAACATACATGTCTTTCCTTCCCCAAACCAGTTCACTCTGCATAACTCTGGTTAACATTTTTCATGACAGCATTTTGGCCAAAGTTTTATTTAAGCCAGTGATTCCAAGTCATACATACCCAACCTGACCCATCAGTTAGTGTTTAATACCTAGTCATCAACATTAAACCAGTATTCTTATATAAGACAACATTTATCAAGTAGTTTTATTTCATAATAAAGTAGTTTGAAAAATCTATTTAAAATCTGCTGTAATTAGTTTAAAATTAGTTTGATTACCTCAGACATTTAATGTCATGTCTAATTATCATTATATCATTACAATCAATTTTTTCCAGAACCACATTTAGGCCCATTAAAAGTTTTTCCAGTACAACACTAACTTAGCAAATGATTATATTTTTTAAATGTGTTTCATATAGCTGCAGAGACAGGTGACAGACACTCTATTAATAAGGGATTTATATAAATATCCATTCATAATGACCTACACTGTTGAAGATTACACAGATAAAAGGCGACATGTGGTTAGAAAAATACCAGACCTTCACGCATCGGCTTAGAAAGAACGTTAAACATGATGACAGGACAGAATTGAATAATAGCGCAGCATGCCCAGAATAAAACGATCTGAAGAGATACTTCGACAAATGTCAAACACGGATAAATGGATTATTAACATCCTTAAATATCCACCCTTAATACCTCCTTTCTTCTTTTTCTTATCTCCCCCACTTCCTCTCTTTCCCACTTTCTTTCCCAGGAATGCTGGAGCAGAGCCGTGTGATAACCAATCTTCCAGACAAAATACTTCCCACAGAATTTAATCTCTTTCTGCCCCTTCTGTCTTCTCAGACAACCTTCTACTGTTGTGGCTGCCGAGCCCTTCAATTACTGCAGGAGCACAATCAGCACAAAATTATGGACTATATTGGTTTTGTGTACTTTGACTGACATACAGATAGATGGCTTAAGTGCTAACGATTCTCTGACCGTCTTTCTTCATCGGTGAGACCTTTTCCATTATCTCTTGCACTTTACCATCAAAAAGTTCTGAGTTTTTATTTATGATACAGATATAGTATCTAAAGTCCTAAAGACACATTGAAGATTCTGCAAAATTTCTTGCTCATTAACTGTAAGCATATATGCAACATTGACCGTGTTATGCAAAAGTAGATTTTTTTGTTTCCAAAATTAAACCTAAATTAAACATTTTTGATCATGCAGGAATAACATTGCTTTAACAAAGTTTTACACAATTTTTTACATAAATTTCAATAAAGTAAAAGGAAACATACCAAATACTGAGAAATACTCAAATTTTTGTACTGATTACAAATTTAAAAATGTATTTAATCAGAAAAATGCAAAATACAAGCATTTTTACCAATGGTGTCAAACTTTTGGACCCAACAACACATTACCTGTTGGGCTGGCAATGAAGAATGATATTAACCAACTAAATGGTAAGATTATGCCTGTAGGTCTGAAAAACAAGGAGATTCCTTCTGCTATGTGTGAATGGAGAAATATTTAATTGTGCCCACTGGTGGATCTAATTAAATTAATACACAGTGTGATGGCTCTGCGGTTGCTGAGAGTGTCTTACCCAATGGAGGAAATGTAAAGGGAAAAGTGTTGGGATTGTTTTATACAGCTGTATGTTAATTAGCCAGAGGCCACAGACTCATGTTATGCATTGTAAAGTTTTTCAACTCTGGGAAAACATGTTTTTGCGATTCAACAAGAGTAACCTCTAAACAACCCCTTGCAGTTGTATGAATGTTGCTGCCCAACATGTCCAAAATCTACTAATAAGTGTTTCAGTGACTATTTTTCTGCTTGCATACTCCTACCAGGCATACAGAGGCATTTATTTTAAAGGTCAACGTTTCCTGTTAATTTCCAGGGGGAAGATAATTCAACTAAAATTTGTGGTCTCTTAAAATTTAATGACTGCAAAATAGGCTGTACTGAGATTTGAGTTGTTCTATATATGTACAGTTCACAGTGTTAAATATATGCATGTCACACGCTCTACAAGACTGCAGTAACCACTCAACCAGAATGAGGCATCTATTATGATGAACTTGCCAAGTAAATCTCACTTTGTAAAGAACTCATGTCGCGCATAGAGAATTCATTCACTTCAACATTCAACATCAAGGGCAATGTGTACAGTGACATACAAATGAAATAATATTTTGTGTGAATTGCATTAGTTTTGTGTGAAAACACAGGAAATGGGCTAAAATGGTAATTATCAGGTGTGAGATAATTTCACTCCTCCATAAGGACATTAGTTGAGGAAAACCAGAGTAATATGAATTTGCAAAGCAATCCTAAAGCTGCTTGGGGAACATTGTGTTTTGTGTTCTCTCGCTCTCTAAATACAGTTGAATTGTACCATTGTATTCCTGTAACAATTTATTAATCCATAATCCCTGACATAATAACCCATTTCTCCTTCCAAATGCTTCAAATTTGTCAATAATGCCCATTATATTCATGCTGGGAGAACTGACTGAGAGATGCTCTGATTGGTCTTAATTGACTGCTTGCTAAAACCCCTAGTTCTTGGCTGCAGGGTTAACACACAAACAAATGTTGTGAGCAAATAATGGTTTGCCAAAACTGTCATTTGTGTTGTCTTTCTAGCACAACATATAAATATATCTTCTCAGCGTCAAACTAGCTTATTCACAGCTTCTGTTCCCTAAATGCTGCTTAGTGTTTAGCTACATGTCTGTAAATGGGACCACCTTCTGTATTTCTCTCCCCACCCTGCTGAAAAGTCCAATTAAAACCAACTTCCTGTCATAGCTGGATTTGCATAGTTTTTTTTATTATATCCCAACCATAGATAAGCAGGTGAGGGCTTAATTAACCATGTTCCCAACCACAGCTTGAACTGGTTGACCACCTCAACCTGTTATTTTGTGCAAGACAAAAACTACATAAGGTAGAAAAAGGTACATCATTTTATATAACAGAGTCTCCCATTCAGCAAGACTTTTGTATACTTTTGACTTAACTAAGAAACTCTACACTGTACAATTCCACAAACTCTCACAAACTAATGACTGAAGGACGACCATCTACAACTACAAGAACACCACAGAAAGTGCAGGAAAACTGACAAAGACAAACTTTAACAATGCTTGACTCTGGCTTGTCTTATTATGTTAGTGCCCAAACATACCGAAGGGGGTCTGCGGCTTACTGTTATTGTTTGTTTTCTCTTGTTAGCTACAGCTAATGAAGAAAGATGGTTGCACTTGTCTTGTAATGGTGCCTGTTACACAGCTGTTATGTTTGTCTGAATTAGGCTCCACTAATAAGAATAGATGGGCACAAGCCCACCAGGTGTAGTTACAAGTTATGACAGAGTGACGAGAAACTCACTTCTAAACTACCATCTAAAAAAATTCACCATAAGTTAGAATATATTTTAATGCTGGTACAGGTTGATTAATGCTGGTGATTGCTAGTAGTGGACCTAAAGCTAGGTGAAGATGTCTTGTAAGTTAAGAAGCTTTGTGCGAGCACCTGCAAGGTTGGAGATGTGAACAAGGTAATTAGTACTGAAATCATCCTTTAGAACAACATAGCAAATTATTTTCAGAAGGCATCTGGCCATCTTTAAGTGAATTCACAAAAGCGAAAACATGCTGCGTTTTAGCCATAAGACTAAATTATCTTTAAAACAAAGGCAAAAAAAACATTAGAGCATTTGCTCAACACTCCCCACAGAATTCCAGGAAGTTACCTTGACTGAATCCAGCATCTTAATGGGATTACGTGGGAAGAGGGCACATGATTGTAAAGAGCTCATAAAGTGGGGAAGATATTCAAATGAGAACTAAACGTTTTGAATTACAGCCACAGAAAATAATGAGGAGCCGTCTCAAGGTCAGATAAAGAGGCAAACTGGGTTGCATTTTTTCTGAGTGCCTGGCCATGAATCTTGGAGAGAGAGTTATGTAAATGCTACCCAGTTTAAAATGTCTCATTCCAAAGGTCAATGCGTTCCCCTCTGGGTGAGCTGATTTTTGCAGATTGGTCTTGCAGTGCACTTGAGTTCAGACTTCTCCTGCCAAGGTCACCATGGTAACCAGAGGGGGTAAAGTGACAATTAAAAGAGTGAAAAAACTATTAAAGGTTAACAGTGTCTGTATGGCAAGTGGTCATAAGAGCATCATTAACAGTGACAAACTGCCTGACCATTCCAGTCTAACCTTAGACTAATTGGAAGCACCTGAGGACAAACAACACAATACACAAACTTCCAAATAGATATTTTTAAAGTTTAAACCTTCACATTCACTGCGACAGAGTTAGAAGCAAAGTTGCCAATGTCAGTTTAATGCAGATACACACAGTGAAACGATATCGGTCACAATTACATAAACCTATTTGGTTTGTATGCGGCCCATGCCAAAGGAGCATCAATATTCTATAACCACTCTCACCCTTCTCACAGGCTCAGATGAATGAGATGGAGTTTGTCAGTGGCTTGTAGCTGCAGATTTGTCTTCTAGAAATCAGATTTTTGAAAGCCACATAGCTAGCCTATAGCTCACGTGTGCAGTTCTCTGTACAAAATAAAGAGACAAAATAAGATGTTTAAAGGTAATGTTTGACTTCTGCGCCACAGGTGTCACCAAACGGAATTGCAAAAATGATGACTTGTTTTTAGACAGGTTTCTAGCCCACAGTCTGTTATTGGTTGGACAAACTTATTAGCTCATGGGTACTAAATGCTGGCACAGTACACACATTTCTGGACTGTTTTGTGTAAATGCTATTTGACTAATCACTCTGGAGCTGCAGGAATAAAACACCAGACGAGGTGACAGTGCTGATTGGCTGGCAACAACCTACAGAGTTTCAAGCCCTGTGCCAGCTATACTGGGATGTGGTATCAAAAACAGCAGATAGGGAAAATATAACTTGTGTATTTAGGAACATCAAAAAAATCAACCACTGACAAAACACCTATTTAAAAAAATCTATTAATAATAAAATAAGTGCAATTTATATATTTCTTGCAAACGCTTTGTGTTTTGTTAGAATACCATGTTACATTTGAACAGTGTTTTAGTAGCAATATGATGTATATACAGCATTTACTTACAGCAGGTAAAAGCTACTCACCAATAGATCTGTCTGCATATTAAACTGGCACAGAAAGTATTTTAACAGAAAAAATGACAGCTTTGTTTAAAACATTGGCACATGGATAATTCTGTTGAGAATGAGCTGATTGTGGTAACAGTGCTGAATGGATGTGCGGTGAGCTGGAATCGCGCTCTTGTCACATAACCAATATAACACTGGCTCGAGCAGATATTGTATTTAAATCCAAGTAGTCATACCCTTTCCAGCAATAGGCAAAAGCTACAACAAAATTGAACAGCTGCAGATGTTTTGCTGTAAACAAAAAGCTTATTGATATAGAGTCGATTGGCTGTTGACGATGTTTATTTCTTCTACTGTAAAAGATCACCTTGAAGAAGCAGCTGAAAGTGGAAGGGCCCTGTGTTCTCATCAGCGCTGTTATGACGGTCTGAAAGACAATAATTGAGGGACTTTTTAACTCACCACAGTGACAATCAGAAAAGTGAGCGCTCGTTTTTCCCCAACAATCCTTCTGATTTACGGGAGGTAATTTCACATCTCGCAACCGCACCGGCACCAACACAGCGGGTGAAACAAACGTGATAAGAGCATTAATTAAATTTCATCATGTTTCCTGCAGTCTCCGCCCCTCCTCGCTGTCTCACAAGCAATAAATCAGATCGTTCATTTCTCTTTGCTTGGAGTGCATCAAAGTTGGAGTGCGGCACAAATTCCCCCCAGAGTTCAATGACAAGCCCAAAACAAAAGACCCAGATGAAATGTACCACCTTTGCTTTTCAGAAGATACCTCCATGATGAAAAGAAATGACTTCAGTAGCTCGTTCTCGACTTTTTCTCCAAACCAACAAGCTCTTTTATTATTTCTGTCTGAGTCTCCAGAGTTACAATGCTTTATTGTTAATAATCTCTTTGGCACATAATTTATTTATTTATTTTTGTATCACTGGGATGTATCATTGTAATGTTAGATTGTAGGAATTGTATTACTGTGTTTTTTTACTTCTCTCCTCTCAGGTTTTCTGCATCGTCCATCATGAAACCTCATCATCTTCAGGACAGGTACACGACCAACTGAAAAAAATGAGTAAGCTACTCTCTCTCTCTCTCTCTCTTGCCCGTTTTTTTAAGGCTCTAAACTAAAGGAATTGTAAGGAATTTATATTCTGATTTCACTTAATGATTTCAGGTCTTTAATTTGGTCATTAATTTTGTCATTGAAGTTTGTAGAACACTGCCCATATAATTCTTAATATACAGGTACTGTACGATATAAAATTTCTATTACAACAGAATAATATTATTACGAAAAATACTATTATATAGTAAAATAATGTATATGTTTGTATTTACGCTATTTATACTATAGAGGACATTAGTGAAACTGGTTTGGATAAGAACCTGTTTTTTGCTTCTCAACCTTAGTAGTAGCTTGTGACATTCTTAGTTAACAATGAAAACTTTAAACAAACTAAAATATTGCATGAGAAACAAATAGTTGCTCTGTCTACACGGTCCATCTATCTGCAATCATAGCTACTCTGTAAAAAAAAAAAAACTGTTTTATGGAGAAAAAAGCCAACTACAAAAAAAAATGCTCATTTCCATAATACTAATTACAGCCATAAAAAATACCTTCTTATGGGCAGAGATTTAAAATTTAATGCAAAGTGAAGCTGTTCAGCAGACAGCGACACTTGTCTTCAGTCCAAACAGGCAGGGCATAAATGATCCATGTCCCAAATCTGGAAATAATTTTAATGAATAATGGAGGAGGAGAGGCTATTTAAAGCACACATATCAAACAATAACATCTAGGCTGAGTGGAGAAAGAAATAGAGGCATCCAGGGTTAGAAAGCCCTGACGTTCCTCCAAAAGCCTGTATAGATCTTCTCAACATGCAGCGTGTTCCTACGAGCCTATGATGTCATCCACATATGAAATGTTTCAGCATAATTGGGCTCCATTTTCCCAAGCAACTATTTGCACTCAACTGGCTTTCCGTGAAACTCCCCAGTTCTTTCTTTTGTTATGGAGCCCAAATCCCAATTATTCCTTCAGAAGGTGTACTTAATGACAAGAGCCCAACTAGAAAAATTCACATCTCACTTACTGTGTCCACTTTCTCCATCTCCTTCTCTATGTTCGTCCAATATCTCCCATCACCCTCTGGGATAAAATGATAGTGAAAGTATTATCTCACCCGTTCCGATGACTCTGATTGGTTCTGGCAGTTCACAGGGAATTAATATGGACTGCTTTTTTGGAAGGCAGGGGAAGAACTGGAAACTAATGAGAGAAGAGGAGTTTAGGGATTCAGTAGGTGAAGAGATGTGGGCGATCAGAACTGACAACACCCCTACAGCAGAATGAGGACGAGATTCGAGAGGAAGGCTGAGAAAGAGGCGCCTAAACACTTAACAAGACGCTACTGGATTTTGAGGTGCTTCAAACGGATAAATCCAACAGAACGGCCTTGTGCTACAGTTTTTATTATTCAGGGCCTGCACCGAACTAAGGCGACATGCCATCCTAGTAAGGATGTTTTATTTTAATCTGATTGACGTTTGTGCATTGTTTGGCTGCCGACTTATGTGTTTCCTGACCTGCATTTGGATGAATATTCAAGAAAAGGATTTGTTTACTAAACTTCACAATAGTTCACTAAAAAGTCACAATAGAATGTAATGGACAGCACTGCTCAGTATATGACTGGTGATGTCAGATCACAACATCTGTGTGGGTGTGTTGTCTTTAGTCTGTTAGTATTTCTGTACTTCCTCAAAAATGCCCCTTATAAGATCCTTATACATCTATTTAAAATTAATATCAACCAAACAAGGCAAAAAGCAAAATCTGAGTCATATCATACAGAGTTTAATTATTAAAATTTTTGCAGGTGTCAAGTTATGATATTTTTTAAAGATAGCCAAAGATACTCATTTAGTTTTTCCTGACCATTTTCTAACCTCTGACGTTTAAAAATCAGTTCGTGAGAAGTCCTCTGGTGTTACACACAGGGTGCAAGGTTTCTGTCGATTTCTGTCAAATATATTTAACTCCTGTGCTAAAATAACAGCTTTTTATCAAAGGCTGCATTGCATTGTGAGTATTGCACAACGCTGAAATACACTGAACAAACTACACTGGACAGAAATGATCAATGAATAAAAATAAAGTTTCAAAGTAAATTTGCTTGCTTTACTACTGCAATGCAGCAGTATTTCAGAACAAGTGTTTTTATTGAGCTTATAGTTCCAATAGATGAACTCTTTATAAACTTAAAAGACAGTTTTGAGTTCTGTACAGTATTGTATGTTTTGATGACGCATTGTCAAGGACTTATTGATTCCTAATGATATAACCCCTCTAAATGCTTTACAGTAATTCTGGTTCAATGGCAGTTTGCCCGATAGGGTAGTTTACTATAGTGACGCTGGCGCACAAAGAGGCATGAGTTTGGCCATTATTGTATGTCTCATAAAGACAGTAATCAGAATGTTATTGCACTGTTAGTGAATTTTGAGTGTATAGAAGCTCAATCTCCAATGGCTCTCACAGCGACATAGGAAGGCACAGCGGGATGGCTTGTTTCCTTACCCTTACTGTAATTGCAGCCTCTCTAACTTTCATCAGGAAGAACAAGCCCTTTTATTTTTAGCTTTGGCCAGCAGTCGGGGGTGGAAGGATGGAGGACCAAGGGTTTAGTAGCCTTCTGGGTAATCTCCAGGGTGCGCTAATTAGCACCATCTACACGAGCAGGAAACTGAGTGTCTTTTCAACTGGTGATGAAAAGACAGCCAGAGTTTCATTTTCTTGCTGGCTTACTGGCAAATTGCCTGCTAAATGAAAGCACGAAACAGGATTCGACTGCCTATCCAAGCCTTCCTTGAACCCTGATACTGTTCTAAGCACACAGCACGACGACACAAAAGTCTCTAACAAAGCCTTTTTTTAAAAGTCTTCCTTTTCCTCCACCCCATTCTAGGGCACATTTCATTACAAAAGAAAAGGGGGCTTTGAAAAGAAAATTCCAAGGTTTTTTTTCAAAGTCATGGCAAGGAGATTCTTTCTAATACAAAAACTGCAATGAGATTAACCATATAAGGACACATGAAAAGAGTAATGATTAATAAAATCATTTGATTAAACCTAGATGAGCAACATCCCATTACTAATGCATAACCAGACCTTTGACTTAGGCATAATGTCTTTTAATTAATTTCTGTAAGTAATAAATACAGGTTATTTAATAGCTAGGAAACAAAGGAGAGATTTGAAGCTTTAAACTTGGCACTTTGGCACATGTAGTTAAAAGTAAATTCCTTACAGGCACTCATGTAAATCTTGCGCTGTTTTAAACATAATATTATTTTCATGATAGACCAATGAAAATCATTTAACTTGACATCCAAAACTGCACTGCATTTGGGCAATTTGATTGGAATCTGTGATTTTCAAAAATACAAGTTAAAAGTGTCTTAATCTTAATGTAACAGCATTTTGATATGACAAAAATAGACATAAACTGTAAAAACAACCTTGAGAGCTGCTCTCTGCCTGAAGTTAATTGCTTTGGCTCTCCTGTAATTTACATCTAAGAATGACTGAGGGAAGTTGAGGGAAGTGCCAATGTCACACTAGGGAGAAGTTAGATGAACTGAACAATATGACTTTGGGCCTTAATGATGATAATGACATTCATTTTTGTGATCCAATAATGGACACTCTTAATGGTTTAATAAGACACCACAAGCTATATTATTATGAAGACAGCTTCACTGTTATTATATCTTAAAGATTACTAAAAGTTTATAATTGACTCCTGACACACTTAAGGATAAAATAAAATATTCAAATAAAATGAATATTACTCTTATGTAATATACATAAATGTATCTTACTTCTACTATTCCTTCTAAAACAGAAGCATTGGGTAAACCAATGGCATGAGTTTAGGGCGGGGCTATCTGTTTGACTGACCAATGGAAGACAGCGTCTTTTAGAAGTTTGGAAACCTGTTTGTCAATTCTGTTTGGTGCAGCAAAAAAAATACAAGTTACCCTTGTATTAGGGTATCATTTAATCGCCCTTTAGTCAAATGTTGAAGCAAACCAGGCCTTTATATTTAACCCAGCTAGTGTTAAAAAAACACTTATGTGTACATAACACTTATGACTTATGTGTTTCACAGGAGAGAGTGAAAAGCTGCCGTATGTAATTTGAACAGGAGATGTTATGGCGTCTCCCGCCACAGAAGCAAATTTCATTTCTGGCTCCAAACGTGATTACAGGGTGTCAGCGTACAGAGGAAAAGCCTCAGCCCTTGTCTCTCACCCACACAAGACGTCTCCTATTATTCCCGTTACATATGAGCAGCAGACAGCATTCATGAAGAGGCTAAAAGCTAACCGTATATTTTTGGCTGCCGGCACTTTGCAGAAACAATAACAGCGACATAATGAGAAAAATAGGGTGTTAAAGGGACTTTTTCTCAGACAAGGTTTTGTTGTAATTGCCAAGCTACCATGCTTGTTCCCTGAAAGCCAAACAAAGTCAATGCACATGAGCAGATAAGCTTGAGTAATCAGTGCTCAACACCTTTATTCATGTGCCCGTCATCTGAGCTCAGAACAGCAGAAGTGTGAAAGATTCTCGTAAAAATGACAAGATGCTTTATGTGTGAACTGTGTCAAGGATGTGCATGTTTCACTGCTGTCTGCACATAATGGCAGAACAACAGGCCACCGGTCACCAGGCAGAACTAACAAAGGGGATAAGTTATATGTTCAGTTTCATACATTTGAAAGCAATTTAAAATATTTGCATATTAGACCATTTAATAAAATATAAGCTTTAGATTGCTTTAACTAATATTACCATAAACAAGTTTTAAACATGAATTTAAACTTTAAAAACTTTAAAATAAACCAGGATTGGTAAAAGTGTTTTTTAATGTTACATCCTATTAACTTTTGCATTCATTAACTGACACAAATACAATCTTACTGTAAAATTGTGCAGTACAGTTATTGAAACAGAATGTTCAGACATCTATGTGACATCCAGCTTCAGCTATAAACTAAACTTATCCTGATACATACAGAAAGAAATCTGAGTTTGGCAGCAGTGCTCTTTAAAGCTGCAGACGTGTGCTGCCCAGCACTTTTGATATCGCCCTCCTGCGCAGACCAAAGAAAATCATTCAAAAGGCAGACTCAAAAATGTATGATAAAGCCTAGAGATTTCTTCAATCATTACTAAATGATTGGGCAACTTTCAACACAGAGTCCATTCGCTTATCCATTGATTTTTAACCCTGAGCTGGTGCTGTGAGCAATCTTTAAAAGATTAAGGTAATTAATTGAGTATTGGTAATACTACTGAGTATTCTATACGTCCCCTTTTGCTTTAAAGATACATGCACTTAAGATGGCATTAAAATAAGTGCTAAACCTGATGACATGTTACCTCAGCATGATTTAAGAATGTTCCAAAGACCAAAGAAAGTTAACATGGTCACAAACTTGCTTACATTTTATTAAAAGTGAAGTAAGCGATTTCTGAGAAGAAGAAACTTGAAATAAACTCAATACCCAATAAACCCATACACCCAAACACACAATTTTGTGAATATTTGCTAGATGCCTGTTCTGTGTATGTGTGTGTTGAAAAAAATATATTGTGTTTGCACATAGTTCTGGCTGTGTAAATAAAAAACTAATTGGATCTGACTGGTTGAGAACAGCATGCCAAATTCCATGCAAATCAGACAACAGCTGTAGGAGGAGTTCAAAAAATGAGTTTTTTTTTTTTTAATTTGAATTGTTATGAGCCCAAGAATTAAAGGAAAAAGAATTTTGTTTCTAGGACTTATGAGTCAAAAGTTATAAGCATAAACATGGGTGAAACTTTGAACTGTTCGAGGGTTTGAGTTAGAGACGCCACATTTGGTAACATTTTAAAATGCCCTCTAGCTGTGTGCCAAAACTTTTTTACCATGCCGTTTAGGCTGCTACAAGAGTGGGAGAAGAATACAAATGGATGAAACCATTTTCTTTTTATTATTATTGTGTAAAAAGAAGAGTTGCATTAAGCATGGCACATGAATGTTTTATATAGTGCTGCTCTACTGAAATGTTTTGTGGCAGTAACAAAAATTAAAGGGAACATTGTTTGGCTCAGTATAGTTTCTGTCTGGTATAAACATGAGGAATATCTTGTGCCAGGAGATGTTGTGAGTGACAAATTATGAGGAGAACAAAGCAGCAGTAACAGACACCACAACATTGAACTGAATCTCCTGAGACTCGCGCAGGAGAGATACTGTTTCTATAATTACTGTAATGACCCTGAACTTTATGGAAAATGGCTGTAATTATAAACTTTAAATCGGTCTGTTTTTCCTCTCTCTAATGAAATCTGAAACAAGATGCCAAGAATTTATCTGATGAAGCCAGATTAATGGTATGGAGGGGGTGGGGTGGCTTTTATTTTCTGATTTACAGTAGACTTTTAGAAAATATTTCATGATGTTATGCTTACTCTTCAATTTCTTTCTCAGACACGTCTTCATAATGTGATCCTAATGGATACATTGACGCTTTCCAGAAAGGCCTTTTAGCTGAGCATTTTTTCAGGAAAAGGGAAAGCTTGCCAAACTGTCTAAACAGTACGTATTCGGTCAGCCTGTCACGTATGCAGTATTAATGGACGCCCCAACGATAGCGTACCTGCCACCTCTGAGGAAAGAGAACATGAAAGTCAAGGGGCAAATGTGTATCGCTGTCCCAACCATGAATTATTCATTTCCTGTCTAAAGAGTGACACGTGTGGATAAGTCGAGCCTGTTTGAACGATACCATATAAATTGCTAGTTGAAAAGGCTCCTTTCTTGTCTGA
>JAZGTK010014111.1:0-13932 GCA_036877625.1 Ambastaia sidthimunki
ACATACAACAACAATTCAGATTATAGATATTAGTTAGTAATAGAGAGGAGAAATATTACTTATTTTTTTCAAGTCTGATAACTTAAATGTTTAAGAAAGGGATCTGAGTCCTGATCACACTGGGTTTGCTTTTTGAGAACAGCCGGTTGGATGTGCATTATCCCTTATATTACACGTCTACTTGCCACATAAGTAAATAATACAAAATTAGTTTAGCTCACTTGTAATGATATGCTATATTAAAAATAGAACCGGTCAACAGGACTAGCATGACGGTTTTTATCTGGAACCCTGGACTGTCACAACAGTGTCGCAGCCGAGCAACCAGTATCAAGTACTTTTATATATTTTTATATATTAAATATGAGCAAACATAAAGCAAATGATGATACATTAACTTTCAACCCATAAAAAACGTTTAGCATGGTTATTTAATGTGAGGATTGACCCTTTTTATATAACATCAGAATATGAAGTACTTTAGTTTAAGATTGACCTGCCCATTATCATGATTCATGCTTAATACATTTTGACCACCTCTGTAGGTTCTCAAAATTATGAAGACCAAAAATGTAATGTTTGACTTGAAGTTCAAATATACAGATAAATCTTGGAATGAGACTGTTCAGCTGGTGATAAGATGCATGGTAAGCAAACTCCTTTTAACCTCACTGTAACATTACTTACATAAATGCCTTAGGCCAAATGACAAATGTGTTAGAGCTGGATGACAGCCTAAGGAATTATGGTATGAAATAGTTCATCTGATTATTTCTTTTGTAGTGTTTATACAGCTCTTTTCCATGCAATAAAACCATGAACAGAAGTTGTAAAGATTCCAAAAGGTCTGAATGAATATTATGTTCCTTAAAGGCAGCATGATGTCATATTCATGTTTGCTAAAGCCAAGGAGCTGCAGGATGATGTCATAAAAGCAGGTCATGGTTAGGGCAAATCAGTCAGCTACTCAAAACTACCCTAGGACATAAGTTTTTCTTGTTATGCAGATTGCTTGCTATTACTTGTATGCACGACTTCCTCAATGTATTCCAGATGTGGAGCTAAGGCAAGATTATTTTGGTCAAAACACTGTGCCAAAATATGCAAACAAGTGGTTTCTTTACAAAGTATAAAATATGATAAAATCTGTGCAGCTGTAAGGTGCATAATAGTCTTTGTTATTTTAAAGTCACTTCATGCTACAAGGTTTTATTTGTTTGTTTGTAAAAGGATTTTGTCTGAAAGGTCAATGGCTTGTTTTCTTTTGCCTCATTTCTTCTGTGATTTTTACAATGTCTCCATTTTGGTGAGGATCCTAGCAAAAACAGAATTATTCTTCTTCATAGAAAAAAATGAAGGCGGATAGCAGAGTTCGTAAAGCAATCACAAAGTGTCTTAATGGTAAAGATTCACTTTATAACAGTGTGTGCTAGTTACACCTTAACATAGTTCTATAAATAAAAATAAATTCCAAAAACATTTTCCTAGTGTCTTTCCTGACAGCCATGTTGTCTAGGCTGGATATGATTGCCAAAGAAAGAGGGCTTGAACTTCTCACGCATAAACCACTGAGATACTGCACTCAGATTACAACAAACTCAATAATATCCATGCATTAGCATTAGTGAGAGAATGCAGGGAGACACGTCTAATGTCCATGAGTCATGTACTGTAGATTCAGCTTTTTTGGGTGAATGGTTATCAGTATTAGACTTGGAATCATTGATTGTTTGTATAAAATTTCAGAATTTCATCTGTTCTGACTGTATTGTGGAGGTCATATTCACTCACATGCCTCATGGTTTTAAATTCAGCTTTATCGCACCTTTTGTCAACATCTACAGCCTGTATATGTAAGCTGACAAGGTCCTGCTCTTTGTAGATTGGTCTTACACTTAAACCCCACAGATACTGTGTGTTACTTGACAGCAGACCTGTTTGTTTTTAGTCAAGTTCATCATTCTTTCAATTGTTACGGTAAGAACGTTGCTGTATTATTAAAGAACGGAATTCCATGCAATTAAAATGTTATTGAAATGTTTAATAATAGACTTTTAGATAGAGTATTATCCAAACATGAAGAAATGTCAAGAGCTCTCTCTGATGTTGGAGGACCTGTATTGCCTGTTTATAAACTATGATTATTATTTCTGCTAATATTTATCTAATGAAAGGTATTGTCACATTAAGATTAAAATCTACACCCCCTTTTGGTATGTTGAAAATGAGATTAAAATTTATACCACCCTTTAGTATCTTGATGAATGATCTCACTTATATATCTCACTTATGAAAGTCTAATCATCTTAACACTAAAGAGCCGAAACCAATCGCTATATAAAGCAATAAGCACCTTACAGGAGCATACACATTTCTTACTGTTCTACTAGATCTTGATGGAAGATGACCTTCAAGTTGACCTTATTCTGAACAACAGAATTGGGAAGGTTCAGCCAGGCAAAGAGGGCAAGCATAGGAGAAACAGTGTTGTTAACTGGATCAGTGCGTTTTAAATGAAATGTTCAACAATTCTCTTGCCCTCTGACTCACAGGACAGCCAATGAAAAAAGAAAACTATGTAAGTCCATTTCATGTTCTGTTGGGATTGTCAAGCACAGATACTATAAACAGTTTCAAAGTTTATTGTAACTTATTTTCATGATATACTTATTTTTTATGATATACCCAGCATTGGTAATATTAATTCAGTTCTGTGTAGTGCAGAATATGTCAGTTGTGATGCAGATTTAATCAGTGTAGAAGTCATGCTTGTATAGCTATTGAATTCTGTACAGGTGAGTTTGGTGGTGGCCAGGTTGTCTTGGTAACAGTTGTAGTAAAAGTAGCAATGCCTCATGCACTAATTCTCATGGACCAAACAGGCTGCAGGACCGATCTCCATCACAGGTCAGCTCATTTGGGTGAGTAGTGGAATGTTTTATACCGACTTTTTTCAGGATTTTCTTGTTTGCTTAGGATAACCTTTTGGACATTGGTTAATTATCATTGTTTAATAATGTTATTGATTTTTAATTTTCTTCCTTTTCATACAATTTCATTTTCAAATAATCTTTATTCCACTATTTCACTGTTAAAAATCCTTGGATATTTTTAATTTGTATAGCTGCTTTGTGACAATGTGCCAATGTGAAAAGTGCTATATAAATAAACTTGAACGCTTGTATGTGTCTGTGTCAGGTGCACATGAGTTGGACAGCTTTCCAGTTCATTTTAATAATACGTTGGCTCACTGTTTTTTTGTGCAGATTTACTGTAATATTTACTGCTTGATTGTTTAGGTTAGTGTTGAGTATATTGATTTATTTTTGTGACTCAAATGATTGGGTTCCAGTCACCAAAAAGACTTCAGATCCATTAATTGACACGTTTCCTAATTTACGTACTCTTTTAACACTTACATAAAGCATAACACTTTAGGAATTCCAGTCTCCTAAACTACATTGCTGCTTTCAAATGGTGTTATACCAGAGCAACACCTGCAGGTGGCGCCTCTTCTACAGCTTCTCATGAAGACCACCACAGTGAAAACTCAAAGATATCGTGGGCAGAAGGGGTTCAGATTGTGGTGGTTTGTTTTCTTTAAAGCTGTTATCTTTTACCTGAAGAACTATATTGGTTGTGATTATTCTGTATAGCAAAGAGAGTTTACTGTAATCTCCAGACCTGTTGAAGTATCTTACAGTCCAGTCCTGGCTGCTGTTTGTTTTGATTTGTACTTATCATTCTTTGCTGCTAGCACAGTGTTTCTTTTGGGACAGCAGAAACAATCATTCATTGATTGCTGTGGTCTGTTCTGTCTTATTTACTTTGGTTGCTTAATTTTCATGTTTCTCAGCATTTGCCGCCCTCAGAATACCACAGTTATGTGTTCTCGGGGGCCGAATGGGGCCACGACTCATGGAAAGGAGCCATAGTTCACACAGTCCCCTTCTATTACCCGGCCATATCCCTGCTTACCGAATATCCTTCTCCATCAGTCTGCCATTAACGTCCTGTTGGCTAGCTGTTTCAGTAACCACAAATACCACATAGGTTATTAATACAGCTTATTCATGCATTCAGCTGTCAGTAGACCTGCAACACATTCTCGTTGATTTTCATAGTAATTTACTGTAATTTTAAGGTGGCGCCTTTTTACTTGTAATATAGATACTGGCTTGCTGTATAACCTGAAATGTGAAGTTGTTCCACAATCAGACCACTGCCTGTCTGTTACATTTAGCCTTAACGACAGCGACCACCTAGCTGTTCGTAAGGGCCCTCACATATACCATCTGTATTAAATTTAACAAAGTACGAGAGTATGTGCTATATTATGAACAAAGTCACAGCTAAAAGATTGGTGTAGTGCACAGCAGATTCACAATATAGGATGTCTCAATAAAACTTAAAACAATGGCATGTATGTATGTTTGTCTTCTCACACAGTCTTTCCTGCAGTTCTAGTGATGGTCAAAGATTCTGGTGAGTTGAGCTGCAAACTTTTGATGTCTGATTTTGTAGATTATCAATGCCGTTGTTACAACATTTTACAGTTTTGTTTTATCATCATTTGTTGCTCATGCTCACAAATTATAAACAGAGAAAACCAAAGCAGTGTTCCAGATGGTGTACAGGACTGAGGTCTTGTGACCTTCGGTTGGGTTTTGTCAGTGAATTCCATGAAACTGTAGTGTCTCGTTTGTCATGTTATGAATCACTTGGGTGCTCACTAGTGCTTTTTTGTGGTTGTCATGCACATTTATGTATAGCCCACACTAGTAAGGGCTGTTGCCCAACAGTCTGCACTATTACATCACCACAGTGAGCACTTAAACGGAAACCTGCAAGGTCTGTGGGTGCCATTTGGGACATGGCCTTAAATGTGAGAGATTAGCATGTATTTCTGAATTAAAATATTGTGATCTTTTTGCATGGGCTTTGACCAAATAAAAACCAAAATATTAGTTTTGCACGAAAACTGGACTGCTTTACAGAACATGGACTTGATTATGGACTGAAAGAATTGGTAAGCTAGTAAGCTTTATCCTGGACCGAACTGCAGCCTGCTCATTTAAATCTGATTTGTTTTCTTTTCCAGGCACATGTTCATTCCCATTGAGGCCATATGCAGAAAAGTGGCCAGTCTGGTAGTACGTCCCTCACCTCTGGCTGTCCCAGTGTGCACTTCTGAAATTGAACCTCTTTAACAACTCTGATGCAACTCTTAACAACTCATACCTGCTGTGTAACCATCTGCCTCCCATGAGGCCATTGGGGAGACGGGCATTCCCTGCCCTGTAGGCTACTGTTATGTCTGTTGCCAGTGCCCCTGTGCCTGATAATGCAAATACAGATGCAAAAACACATGTTACAAAAACACATGTCACACACCCCACTCACCATCAATGGCAGTGCTGTGGAGGCCCTACAAAGAGTGGTGAGGACAGCAGAGAAGATCACCAGATCAGCCCAACCATCTGTTCAGGACTTATACCCGTCCCGCTGCCACAAGAGAGCCACCAATATCATCAAGCACCCCACCCACCCAGCACACAACCTGTTCACCCTCCTACCATCCGGCAAGCGCTACCGCAACATGCGGTGCAAGACCACCAGACTCAGCAACAGCTCTTTTCCACAGGCCATCAGATAACCACTACACCTACAACGACCAATATTTTATTTATTTTTTTCCCCATAAAATTACATAATTACATAAACTACAATCTGTTTTAAGTGTTCTTCTGTCTCTTGTAGGTTGAAGGACTCTCCAGCACAGACACTCATCAGTGTGTTGCATCTGAAGACAAGAGGCTCTTTATGCACAAGAAGAAGTTCTCATGCACAAGAACAAAATAGTTTACGTTCATGGAACAACGTTCATTTACTCATGTAATAATGCACAATGCTCTTTATATGCACAAGAGCGTAATAGTTTACATTCATGTAACATCTCCATGCTGCTATTTTTGCACTCTGCACTTTACTCTACTGCCCCTTTTACCGTTGCACCCCAGCAATATACCTCAAGTATATATACCTCAAACTGACTTTATTTCAATCACACTGTGTAAAATGTCTGTTTGTATATGTTGTGTTTATTGCTTATTTGATAAGATTTTGTTTTATGTTTGTTATATGTTGTTGTGTTATATTAATAGCTGCACATTTGGAGTTTGGGGAAACACTATTTCGATCCTCTGTGTAATTACTGTTACATGGTCGGATTGACAATAAAGTTCACTTTGACTTTGACGGTAACCCCTCCCCCTGTGCTTCTCTGGGTGTCTGTTCTTACTGGGTGACCCCTGGACTTCCTGCAGAGCTGTAACAGAGTGCTGAGTGTGCTTTTACTACAGATTACTTTAAGTAATTTCTAAACACCTTTATGAAAGAAGAATTATATTCCATGCAGTTTTAGTCATAATTTTACCAATTTTGTATAATACTTATGAAATAATTGTGAGATTATGTAGCGCGTAAAGAGAAAAATAGAGTTTGTAATGGCTTGCTTACTTGCATTTTGTGCAGCTGGCTTAAGGTTTTCATTCTGTTGTGTTTTGTTTCTGCATGTGTGCCAGTCTGCGTCAAAAGAACCCCAAAGACAGGAAGTAGATAGTGTATTTGGTTTGCATACCACTGAAGCAGAACGTTTGGCTGTAAAGGCTTTCTGGGATTTCTGGCATTTGACCCCAGTCCAGATGGAACAATCCACAGATTGGTACCACGCAAGCCAAACAAACCAGTCAAAAGTAGATGCTGCAAGTTTTCCAAAAACTCACTTCCAAGAAAACTATCTAACAATAGTTATTGCAGGTCCAAGAATTCCTGAAAAGGAATTTGATAAGGTGATAAGTACTGACTTCTAAAACAACAAATGTTCACCCGCACACCCAGGGTCACCATCATAAACAATCATAATGTCAGCACATTCAGACAATAAGAAACATAGTATTGTCACTACAACATGAAGGTCACAGGCCTTTACTAATTGATGGGAGTTTCAAGGAAGTAATCCTAAGTCCAAAAATACACATGTGTACAATTCCTGTTTTGTTCAGTGTAAAAGGCTTCCGTTAATAGTCCCAAATTTCCTCATACTACGTAGGAAGTCTATAACTAACAATAGAACAGACAATAAGGATGCAGGCTAGGTTGGTTCAGAGATCAACAGACAGTCTGTTGGAAACCTGTTCTACCACTGATCAAAAACACCCATTTATTAATGACTGTAAATAACATTTAAAACCACATTTATGAATATTGACTGTATTCATGCATAGCCCAGAGTCAGTCTATTGTTTTAAATCTTGTGTATCCTAAAACTACCATAATTTAAAAAAAAAAATGCCCTAAACAATATTTTGTTGCAGGGCTTCAGCAAGATATAGTACAACATAATAAATTAAGGGGGCTCTTTAAATGTGGTCCAGCCCCTCTATCCCTCAGTACGATGATCACATATAGTAGAAATGAGTTAGGTTAGTTTCTCCCCACAACCAGCGCTCTTCTACACTCACTCTGATTTAAGTGTGCGTTCAAACAATGTGCATGTCTATGAACAAGGAGATTTTGCGAGGATAACTGGATAAAATGTTGCGCACACTCTTCTTTTTTAAGGTTGCATTATAAAGACGGTAATTTGCACATAATGGATCTATGTTTCGTTTGTTCGACTCCCCGTTTGCGTCTGACTGATGCAGAGATGTTATTGTGAGGAGATACTATGTTTTCTTCAGGATGGGTGCGAACAATGGGAAACAGCATGGAAGTGAAGGTATGCATGTGACATCGAAGGAATTAAAAAGGTTAACTGATCTTGAAACGACAGACAGTGATGCCTATGAGCTTTTGAATCAATGCATAGTTAAAAAAATGAAGCATTAAAAGTACGTACTGTATATCAACGTATCTCACAAAGTGTAGTTTACGTTTCTCTTAACGCATTATGCGCAATATTTTTCTTTATTAAGACACGTTATGATGAGTTATGTAGTGGTGTACAGTAATGCGCAGATGACAATATTTACTTATTCTTTAGCTGTAGATTATAAATATGTTTTTATTGGTTTGGTTTGTTTGTTTACACTATTGTGGTAAAATACACATTGATAACTAAAGGGTTGTAGGTTCAAACCCTGTAAGTCTTGATCTGTAAACTATAGCCATTGTGCCCTTGAGTATGCACACACTGCGCCCAGGTTTGCTCCAAGGTAGCTGTCATTGCAGTTGTACTACTAACACTTTTAATTTCACTTTGTCAAGCAACTTTTAGTAAAAGTGTCAGCTAAATGATCATTGCTATAAATGAATATTTTATACAGTTGTACTGATTGTGTAGATGACACTTTTGATCACACAAGTGACAGGTGAAGATGTTTACAAACACTCAAATAATTTTTTTTATAATGGTGTATTAATATAGTGCAGTAATAGCAGCTGTATGCTTGTATTCCAAAATCTTCATGGAACAGTGGAGCAGTGTTGAGTAAAACCACAGAGGTTTTCACAGTCAGGTGTCCTAGATTAGTGAATCTGCTGGGATCAGCACCTTTATTGTCTCTGATTTTAATTTACCCTGAACCTCATCCACTTGATTTACTATAAATGTACCTGCTGTGCGGTTATCCAGCAATCTTGGCATCTTATTTTAAAGAGTGTGAAGCAATTACAGAAATATGGTACAAAGTTAAAATCTATCAGTTTCAAGAATCACCATGATTTAAGCAGGTGCTGTTTAGGGACAAACAAATGTAGGTAATGTTGGATTAATACAACAGCACTCTTGCGTGTGTGATGCCGCATACATTTGTTAGTATGTTATGTCTACAGTCCATGAGGATTAATCTTCATTTGTTGGGGAAACATTCGACAAAGATACGCCAATATCATAAAGTCAGAGAAGAGATCAATACACAGATATAACACTGCAACATTATTTACCTTATTTACGAATTTCATAGATGTGTATTTACATTTAGGACACAGAAAGCTGTTTTTAACAGGCAGGAAACATATGAAAGCTTTTGAAAAATTGTTTTTCAAACCCAGAAAACCATTATGTCAACCGTGGCTCTTTTGATAATTTCTGAAGGAGTCAACAGCTCATAGGGGCTTTAGCTCAGTGGAAGGATCCACAGATGTGCTCATAAAATGATTGGATTTGAAGTCAGGATAAGGGAAGATATTGTAGATAAAGTGTTGGAAAGTTCCACTTATACTCAACCTCAACTTTGACCAACCTCAACTTTGACCCTAATTTTTGTTGAAACAGAAGTATGTAAATGAAATAGAGCCACTGTAAAATTGAATCCAATTTTTCCCCAGTTACAGTGATCCCAAATTAGGTCTTGCAATATAAAATAAAAAACAGACATGGAATTATGAAATATTTTCTTGACTTGTTATGGATAGAAATAGACCCAAACAAAAGCATGTGTAGACTGTCTTTCACAGAGGCTGAGATGACTGCAGGGGAACGTACTGTAGCCGGTAACAGCACAATGCCTGTGATTAATGGAACTGGAATTGTGCACAATGCCTGTGATTAATGGAACTGGATTTGTGCACAATACCTGTGATTAATGGAACTGGAATTGTACAACAACACATACTATGTATTGTTTGAAAGGCCCAGCACTGGCTACACTGAACTGAGAAAATAATAGAAACAGTGGCCTTAAAAAGTATTAAAACACTTGTGCATTAAAATAGCACAAATGTCATCGTATTTGATATATCTGCTATATAAAAACCAAATAACATTTATTTTAAGGAATGATAGCAAAAGTAAACTTTTCAAGGAAACCTCTAACAAAAAGAACTTTTGAATGCCAAAACAATTGATATACAGTTCAAATTGATGATAAAAACTATTTGGACACTTTCTGTTGTCAGACAATATTGGATCATGTCAAAAATGGCTAAAACATGTTCGTTTTAAGAAAGGGTGTATCATTATTAATTTGTTGATGTCTCTATGTTATGTTGTGTATGCCAGGATGTCTGTAAAACCTATAGACTCCAAATAACTATATACGAAGACACATGTGGGAATGTGTGCTTTGGAAAGTCCTACCAATTTAGTCTCCACCTGGAATATTAGAGTATTGGAGCACTTAAATACTTTATAGATTAATGGAACTTGATCAGCAGGGGTAGCCATTTAGAACATAAGTGATGGGTAAGTGATAAGTGTTGACTGTCATTACTTTATGGGAAATTTATGTCCTTGGGATGCCCCAGAACTTGTGGTGAGATGCAGGTTTATGCAGGTGAGAGTTAAAGAGTCAAAGTTGAGCGCCAGTCTAAGAGCCAAGTAAGAACATTTGCTTTAAGCACAACTTCTTTCAAATTTGTCGTCAGTGATCTCTAAAGGGCTATTCACATGGATTTGCTGTTTGCAGTAACAAATGGACCAGAAGTCATTTATTTTCAATGAGATTTGACATTTTCCTGCACTCTGACTGATAGAGATACAATGTGGGTATGTCCACAATGCTAAACATTTGAGGAAAATTAACTTGATGTAAAGTCCACCTGGGCCAAGTGCACCTGGGTATGGTTTGGAGCGATCACACTGCTCAAATGAAATGAACTTTGGGGGTCAAACATGCTTGGTGCAGTTCAGACCACCTAGTGTGAGTACATCCTTATTAAATCTTATTTTTACAAGCAATACATTATATCTCCTATAGGCAACCAGCACTAGAAATGTCAACTAACGACCAGCAGTAAAGCAACCTGGTCGACCTCTAATAATAAAATCCCAGGGAACAGTTTATAGTGCTTATGTCACCTAAAACTGTCAGCTCTTAATGGAAACAAATAATTCAGATCTCTTGGCCACTGCTATGCGGTCAGTATAAAGACCCCATTCAGGAAGAATCCGTCTGCCACAATAAACAACTGAGTTGACCACTTTCTTATATTTACTCTTATACCATACGTTATACCCAAATTCCACATTTGGTTGCCATCCATCATTATTAGGTATTAGGTAAAGAAATGTAGCTATAATAAAGCACAAAAGCAGATCTTTTGCCAGACATTTGTGGCTGTAGCGTCTAACTAAGTGCAGTTCTAAATAAGTGCACTGCTGTGTATTCTTTTGCAACAAAATAATATGGTTTTATCATCCAATTTAAGAACGTAAAGCTTGGCAAAACCTTTGCCTAGCAACATAATAATAGGATCATTCATATTTGGTCCTAATTCAAGGCGTGCGAAGCACATGGGGTCTACTTGCCTGGTGAGTCACATTCTGCGGGCTACAATAGCCGCTGGAGCAGATGTTCTGGCTCAGTGATGTCACCACAACATGTTGTCAGGGTGGTAACAACGTGGGCTGTGTTTTTCAGCTTCAGAAGGTCCAGAAAAAAATGGAAATCACCGCTCTGCTGTGTAGCCGTTACGGTAAGAGGGTCGTAACTAAGGCGATAAGAGTTCTGTGACTCATCCAATGCATCAGTGGCTATCTGACAGCTTGTTTGAAACATCTTCTTACAACAGCTTTCATGCGGCACCATGGTGGAAGTGTGTTTGCGGGTATGTGTGGTGCAGAAATGTGTGTTTCTGTGTGTTTGTTTGTGCGTGGATTTGTGTGTTGAGTTAAGAGCCTGAGAAGACTTGTTTACAGAAATGGCTTGTGTGCAATGAAGACTTTGCTGTGCTTAAGTTTATGACCTGACAGAGGACACACTTCTGTTCTCTCTGCCTTTTCAGAGAAACTCAGCTTACTTTTATATATTTGAAATATATGTTAAAGCTGCAGTCTGTAATGGTATTGGGTTAAAAATGAACAAAAATCAGTTATTGAGCAAGTACATGACAGATCATTGTTTCCCTTTTCCTAAACAGAGATGACTGTAGAGAGGCAAAAGCAAAATGGATTGGAGCTTTAAACAACTAGGAAAGGTTGTTTAGACATACTGTTATCTTAGGTCACACATAGGTACTGATCTTAACTAGCTTAACCAGCAACTCTCCTTGGTCTACCAGCTTTGCCAGAAAAACCATGCTAATTATCCAACCTCACCACCTAGTTTAGCCAGTGAACATCATGGTTGTGCTGGTCCACTATAAACCAGCCTGGGCCAACATGGAAATTCACACAAGCTGGTCCTTTGAGCTGTGAAAGGTTTGTCTCTCAAGAGGGGAATTGTAATGTTATTGGTGGTTGTTGTGTCATGGTTTCTGTAAAGTGATTTCAGTTCTGCCTTTATGTCTGGATTACTAAATTTCCGTTCAAGGCTGTGAATGACCGCACATTTATTACAACACCAATTCAGTATTCAGAATCATACTCAGGTCCAAACCAATGTACGCGTGTTGAACTTATTCGCCCCCTTATAAAACGATTAACCAAAGGATATGCAAGAAACAAGCTGTCATAAACGGTGTCCGCTGTTTCTCGCACAGTGGCCAAATACGTCTAAATGTATCATAAATACATTTGTCATAGAGAATCATAACATAACTGTAAACTCTGCCAGCGATGGAGAATCAGAGTCATTTCTTCCATATATTGTTCCAGATGCGGATATTGTCTTTTTCTTTGCTTGGCAGGAAGACGTAAACCAAAGGGTTTCACAGTGAATTCCTGATGAGTACTGATGAATGAGTTCCCCTCAAAATCTTTAATCACGAAAACCTCGAACTTCACTTTGGATTAGGAACGAGTGGAGTTTTCTAGCTCTCAGTAATGGTTCAGTAAGCGAATGACTGATGGGGCCAAAATGTCCGATTGCACTTTTATTGCATCTGTTATAATATCGACTTACAGTGGGAATTGTTGCACCCCACCCTACTGTGAAACTGCACACCAGCATTCCCACAGCTGACCCGGCTAACAAAAAAAGGTCACCAGAGCATCCCTGTTTGTTGTGGAGCTTTATGGGTGTTTGAGCAGATTATTAATGCATTTGATCAAGAGAGATCTTGACCACTGTTAAGGAGAGTAACTAACTGAACTACCTTCACTAAATTTTTTAAATAGCAAGCTAATTTTTCCAAAATACAGTGGTGTCCCTCTCTTTCTCTGTCTTTCTCTAGTAATGTTGGTAAGTCCAAATCATTTCAGCAAATTCATTGGTTTGGTGAGTTTGTTTTAGTGAAACAGTTGATTAATACCAGTTAACTGGTTCAGAAACAGATTTGTGTTATTGATGAATATGAATATACTGTGTTATTGATTCAGTGTTTTGTATTTATTGTACATTATTTAAATTTTATGATGTCATTATAATTGTTTATTGTTTTGAACTAGAAAAGTTTTCACCCTGTCATCATTTATTCACCCTCATTGCGCTCCAAACTCGTATGGCTTTCTTTAAATTGTGTCCGTTTTTGTTCCAGTGAAGAAAGAATGCAATGGTCGCTTATTTCCATGCAGTTACAGTAAATGGTGACTGATGCTTTAAGCTTAAAAATGGATGCAACAGCATCATAAAAGTATTATAAACGTGGTCCATGCAACTTACAGCCATAGTGGTCAGAGCCACTTAGAGACGAGCCAACTTTGTATCCCTTTTTATGATACATATATATATAAAAAGACAGAATTTTAATGACACTATTTTCCTTTTGGGTGAACATTTCCTTTTAACTATTATATGTAGCTTATTGCTTGGCAAGCTACAGTTTTGCATTAAATTTCTTAACACTGATGTTGACATATTGGAAAACAGGCTCCATATAAACAATGCTGTGTGTGCCTTTACGAAATGTTGTTTACTCCTTTCCTGTTTTCCCAGGGAAGGCTAGTTCCAGTATCTCCTCCGACGTGAGCTCCAGCACTGATCACACACCCACCAAAGCCCAGAAGAATGTGGCTACCAGTGAAGGTAAACCATATGGTCCTCATTATCAGCCATAATGCCTTCTTAACTCTCCTTCTCTCTCTCGTTCTCTCTTTCTCTCTCTCTCTCT
>JAZGTK010014112.1:0-13931 GCA_036877625.1 Ambastaia sidthimunki
ATAACAATAAGAATTTGAGTCATGCTCTCTGATTTTGGGTGTGCAGGCATGACTGTGTAACTCACAGGAAATCTGCAGCGTTTGAAGGCGTGTGACCCACAACAAGATCTGACACGTTGAGTTCAGCCCCGTCAGGTCGCAGCCGGAGGTCACGGCCGCATTTATCACGACTGCTGCATCTCTGTGAGCAGAAACACGGGCAGCTGACAGACTGAATTCCAGCTCGTCACAAAGAATTTCGTGTTTTAAGACACGCAAAGTGAAGTTTTTAGGGCTAGCATGCGTGCTACGCTAAGCAAACATTATCAAACCGTCTGAAAGTCAAGAGGCTGGATGAGCTCGTGCTGCCACACCTGCAGATAGAAGAAGCTGAACTGCTAATGAATCATTTTCTTTCTGTCACACGAGTCGTTTCACATGATTAACGCCACACAGCCTGAAAGCCATTTGAACCATAAATCATTCATCTGAAAAATACGCTAAAAATAAGTTAACCATTCACACTTAAATGTTCAAATTTTCAGCTGTGCAATCATTACACAGATCTAAAATGTAAAATAAACAGAAATACAATGTTACCAAGGTTTTCTTCACAAAAACAATGCAAGAAAATGAAATATATGAAAATGTGAGTGTGTATGCTGTGTGTTTGCTAAGGCGTACTTGTAAACGTAACAACTTGTGACACTTTACATACTGTAAAACTTTAACACACTGTTTAACACACAAGTAGAATCTTTAATGTTTGAAGTGCAAATTCTGTAAAATGTTTAAATTTAATTTGTTAGGCTGAATGCATGTTTAAATTCTTAATATCAGTAATAGTTTGCTAGAGCAATTACTCATCGCATGCAAACTTTGTCGCACAGCAAATGTGTCCATAGACAAAACACAACCTGCATTTAAACTGCTTCTACAGACATCATGAAAAGATAGTGAATGTGTCTGAAACTAGGATCCACATCTGTGTGTGTGTGTGTGTGTGTGTGTGTGTGTGTGTGTGTGTGTGTGTGCGCTCTGACCTACTAAACATGTCAAGACACGGTTGTTCTTCACATCCCTCTGCTTTGTAATCTGAGACAGCTTGAGGGAAAGTCAGGTGGGGTAATTACTGGGCAAACATCCGCAGAAACAACCCAAACTAGTCAGCAGCTAGTCAACACACCTACCCTGTCATTAGTGCCCTGATATCTGTCATCTTCCTTGTGCTTTTCTGAAACGTCAGTCTGTCCGTTTGATCTTTGTTTCCTAGTTTTACAAGTGCAATGAAGCGTAAACAACAGTTCTGTATTTTATCTAAAATGTTTTGATCGATGTTTTACGAGTTTCCTGGCTGGGTTTTGCAATTTATTTCATCAGTCAAAGATGATAAGTGAGTAAAGAGATGTTTGGCATACCTGTGTGGAAAGACAGGAAACAAAAGGGGGATTAGAATCTAGAGATCAAATTCGAACCCACATCACCCGCACAAGCACCAAGGCTTAACTTGTTAGAGCACATGCACAGCTAGGCCACAACCCCAATAATGCAGATGTTATCTCCCAAGAAACTTGTAACTTGTAGTCTTGTAATATGGCAGCATGGTCAGCTAGTCATCCAACAACTGACAAGTTGATCAATGAGGTTGACTAGTCAGCTACTGGGTAATAATGCTCAGAACATTCACCCACACAATTCTTAATGTCTACATGCATAGCAACATGGAGACACCACAGACCACCTTGTAGAATCACAATCCAAGGAGCTGATGTCCAAATAAATGTAAACACTTGAGACATTACAGCAGAACAAAAGTTCTTTGGAGGCCTTGAGACTCGAAGCAGGCCAAGAGTGTCCAGAAACCAGCTTGAAAAGAAAGATGTAGCAACAGGAACCCTACGAGAACCCTCATCCCTCAGAGGGTCTTGACTTACAGTGGAAATGCTTTATTGTCCAAACACCTACACCCATCTACTGTCAATCATCTTCAGTTGATTTTCACATAAAAGGAACCCACTGAGACTCTGGACACGTTACGCTGAAGGACATGACCAGATAAGCTCATGTACAGTTGTCCCAGAAGCACAGCACACATCTGTAGAAGGAAGGAATTCTTTTGTGTGAAGTCCAGCACACATGTGACCTAATTAGGCCCTGAGATCTCCAAGCGCTTCCGTCTGCCCCCGCATACATCCGAGCACAAAGGTCCAGTGTCCGCACCCACTCACAGATATGTGGTCTGTAGGCCCGGGGCTTCGAGGCACCTCCTCCATGCACTTGTCCTCCAGCATGACGGGTCAACACACTGAACGGTGGGCGTTATGCAAACCATGACCTGAATTTGGGTCATTCAAGATCACCATGAATTATATAAACAAACTGGGACCATGTCACCATAATTCCCTCATCTGTATTTCTGCTTTGGCAACTCTTGGGATCTCATCCAAACATTCCACTTAAAACTTCATGATATCATGAAGAAAACCAGAGAATGGACACCTTAACCAGCAATCTGTAACTTTAGTCTCTCTACCGCCATCTCTGTTTGAAACATACAAACGCTGCACCATCTACAGAACCCAGACATGAGATGTAGTGGCTGGATTTTCTGTTTACAAACATGATGTAACCACACAGATAAATTAAGTTAAAATCCTTCACAACTGGACCTGACAGCTCAAATTATAAATTACTATTATTAACGTACAATTGTGAATTGAGGTCAGGTTTTAATCACTAATCTGTTATATAATTACTCAAGAACTGATTTTATTTTTAACAAGAAAACATTACAAATCACAGCTTGAACTAAAACAGAGCTCGTCTCTTAACTGTATTTGACTAAATATTGCGTTAAGTAGATCGCCGAGTCAAACACACCCAACAAACACACCCAACCAAGACCTGGAGGCTTTTTGTTCTTTCCATGGAAATATCACCTTCTTCCCCACAGGTGGGCTGAGTCAGGACGCCTCTTATTTTCGGTTTTCTTTAACCAGATCAGACGGCAAATAATGTGATTTAATTGCAAAGGTCAGAGGAGGAAGAAAAGGGATTTTTGGGAAGCCCAAACATGTCCTGGCGAATCTGACTTTGAAGGCGAAAAATGAACTTGACTTGAAACTTTGCGACACGCTGTTACAAAATCTGTGTTTTAAATTAGATTATTAGTTTCTAAAGACAACGTGTGTTTGCAGAACTCAATGACGGCTGTTAATGCCTCCCAGGGTTTTGCAGGGCAGTTGCCATGGTGATTCTGAGTGATTGTCAGCTTGTTGCTAGGGTGTTTAGGGTGGAGTAACACCTAGACCTGAGAGAAAGCTGCTACCCAGCTAACAGGGAACGTTCTCAGAACATTGGCTAATGTTCTGTAAAAGTTCTCTGTTATCAAAAACATTCTTGCAGTAACTTTACTAGAAGGTTTTTTAAACATTACATAAAATATCAAAAACTTTATTCTTAAGTTGTTAGTAGAATGTTTTAAAAACATTACAGAATTAAAAAAGTTTGATTAATGTTTTTATAACCAAGCAATATTTTAATACACTGTCTGTATTTGGCACGTATTTGCAAAGTTACACACAGTCTGCAGAATTGACTTTTAAAGCATAACCACAGATGAAAACTATTTCCTGAAGGAAGCGCTTTGTCACAAAATAATTACTAAAAATGCACAACTTATGGTTTCACATACAAACAGCAGCATTGAGTGTCTTATGGTAAACATCAGCGTTTCAAAGACGACAGGGTGACAGTGTGTGGAAACGTCAAACTTTACTGTGGTGGTGTAGTTTGCAACAATTATGAACACAGTGAACAATCAACATCTTTCATTTCACTCATCAGACGCGAGAACATTTTGCTGAGAGCTCTGTAAAAAAAATTAACTTTAAAATGAAATGTCTTGCTTTTCAATCAGCTGTCCGGCGACTCAAAAGCTAAGCATCGTTCTAGCACAAACTTCCTGTATGAATCCCGCATCGGAAGTTTTGTACCTTAAACATACGGAGGTGCGTGGCGAAGGTTCGTAACATTAAATACAACAAACCGAAGAGAAGCTAATTCAATGCTCGGCTATACTTACTCCCAACAAACCTGAATTTATTCTTAAAAACAAAAGTTAAGATGTGATTTTAAGTACTGAACATAAATGATCAAATAAATACATTCTTAATTTCATTTAAAACAAGTTCCAAACAAATATATACACTTGATTTCTCAGTCACTCCTTCATTATTGAACATTTTGACTTTTACCCGATCGAGCGACACCAGTGATGTGAAACATCTCTGAGGGCTTCACGTGTCCTCATGAAGACGTCTTATCTGACGCTATCTGACCACTGAATTATTCTGCCATCACCCACAGCTGTTGTTCTTTTAACTGTGTCTAAATCCACACATCTGGTGTTTTCATTGTGTGGTGTACAATCAGGTTTGTAAACATTTACTCTTCTTTGTGTTAAATTATGAAACACTGTTTTGGTAAACGTCATAATGAAGAAATGTGTCATAGCGAAAGAAAAAAAAAGCATTGACGGATGACTTAATTTTCTGTTTTTGTTTTCTCTTGTTGCACTTTTTGGCATTAGTTTTAAGGCCAGGGATCTGAATGGAAGAGGAGGTTGATAACACACACACACACATTCATTAACTAAATATTGCAGAAACACAAGCAATATTGCCGAGGGAAGTTGGTATGCAAACGATCAGTTATGCAGAGCGAGCAGCGTTTAAGCGCTCAGTAATGATTAAACGAGAGTCTCTCTCTCTGATTGAAGTGCTTTCAGTGCTTAATGATGCTGCGTCGCGGTGGGGCTGGGAGACGGGAACTGTTTGGCTGTTTATTGCTAGGCGACGGTTGCTAGGCGACAGCATCTCAGGTGAAGACGTAGCTGATGAGGAGCTGGAGGAGCAGCATCACGCAGAGGATGAGACAGTGGCGTCTGCTCAGAGATTTGCTCTGCTCGGCCGTCTTGTGATGGGCTATCTGACGGCCCAGCGCACTCAGGTTTCTACAGACAGAAACACGATCAACGTGATGACTTTCAAATACAAATTCAGATAAATTAAGTCAATGCAGAGTACAGTAAAGCAGTAATACAGTCATATGTAAATATATGCTTGCCTCTGTATGTCCTGCTGGGTTTTCTGTATAGCTGCCACCGAGGCCTCTATGAGGACGATGTTCTTCACGTCCCTCATGCATCCGGCACACTGGTTCATATACCCTGAACACCACAAACAAAACACCGTGAAACCCTTTTAACATTTACATCACAACACATGTCGTTTCAGACCCAATGCAATGATTGGACCAACAATTTATGGTCCTTCAACAGAAGATATATTTATAAAATATATTTATACCACTGTTTGCTTCAGGATGTGAAGAGACTTAGCGTAACTAGCATAACCCATTTTTAACAATTTTTGATAAAAAAAAATATTTAAATGCTTTTAATTGAAACCTACATATTAATTCAGTTGTGTTGTGTAATGGGTGAGCAGTGATTTGATAAACATTCCAGAATGCAGAACTGTGTGTGCGTGAGAGAGAGTGTGTGTGCGTGAGTGTGTGTGAGTGTGTTTTAGTGAGTGTGTGTGTGCGTGAGAGTGTGTTTTAGTGTGTGATTGTGTTAGTGAGTGAGTGAGTTAATGAGTGTGTGAGTGAGAGTGTGTGTGTGTGTGAGAGTGTGTGTGTGAGAGTGTGTGTGTGTGTGAGAGTGTGTGTGTGTGAGAGTGTGTTTTAGTGTGTGTGTGTGATTGTGTTAGTGAGTGAGTGAGCGTGTGAGTGAGTGTGTGTGTTTTAGTGAGTGTGTGAGAGTGTGTGTGTGTGTGATTGTGTTAGTGAGTGAGTGAGCGTGTGAGTGAGTGTGTGTGTTTTAGTGAGTGTGTGTGTCTGTGTGTTTTAGTGACTGAGTGAGTGAGCGTGTGTGTTTTAGTGAGTGTGTGTGTCTGTGTGTTTTAGTGAGTGAGTGAGTGTGTGTGTGAGTGTGTGAGAGAGTGTGTGTGTCTTGCCTTCATTGTCAGAAGACTCGTGGTTTGGTTCTGGTGTGGTGCTGCTACTCTCTGTGTTCTGACTGCAGCTGGATGGCTGGCTGCTGGACTTCCTGTGTGTTCCATTGACCCGCACCTGACACACACACACACACACACACACAGTCAATAATCAAACACACCCTGTAGAATCATCAGTCATGTTAATGGGTTCATAGAGAATTGTTGGACTGTAGGAAACCTTCTGTTGTCCAGCCCAGTTCTGGCTGAAGGAGAAACCGTTTCTCTGTGGTCGTGTCTTCTCTTTAGTCTGAATGATGCCGTCCTTCTCAAACTGCAGCAGACAGAACTCAGAATCCCACGGCCTAAAGCTGACAGAGGAAATGTGTGACAGACTATCAGTCCCTGAAACACTGATTGAACAAATGTTGAGATATTCAGTGAGGTTGAATATATACAGTAACACTTCCAATGAAAGGTTCATATGTTATCATAGATAATACATTAGACAACATGAACTAACAACGAACAATTTATTTTATAGCATGTATTACATGACAAGCAGATGCTGGAGACGGTTAGGAACTGAATATCAGTGTTTAAAGCACATTTCTTTAAACTGATATGTGAAATATAATTGAGCAGACAGACACTGTAAACATACTCTGTGTATCTGTAGCTCCATTCACTGGTGTCAGGGTTGAATGTGAAAAGTCGGGGGGTCCAGGGTCTGTCTCCTCTCTCTCTGGCCTCCCGTCTCTGAGTCTCTTCCAGCACAAACTTCTCCTGTGTGGCTTTATTCTGGTCTTTGTCATTTATCGCTCTGGTCACGTGACGCCACAGCCTGCAGGAATAACACAATCTATTATTTTCACTGTAAGAGCTGTTATTGATTTGTGAAAATGTTTCATACAGCTCTCAGATGTCATGTGGCATTAACCGGCATGGCTGGAAATCAAGGTTCAATAAATTAAAAAAATGTTTAACTTGCCAATTATGTGTTTTAAAATTTATACTGTCAAGATTTATATTTAAACTGTACTTTAAACATTTCTGTTACCGGTTGGTTTTTGGTTTAAGTTTGAGACTATAACGCTCAAAAGTTGCAGATGCATGAAATTCTAAAGTCATCTACCACAAATAATAAACAAAATTAAATTATAAAATGTTTATTAAAACACTTCAAATGTAAACACACAAAAGCACTAATGAATATTCTGATCTGTGTGTGATCAGGACTGAATTCAGCTGAGTTTGAGCACCTGGCAGATTCAAACGCCTCCTGCTGGTCCATCTGCACCAGCTGTTTCTTCAGCCTGTGGTTCCTCACGTCTGCGCTGGGGTCCCACAGCGCCTCCTGCTGGCCGGTCTTCTTCTCAGTCAGCTGCACTTTACTGTCCTGCAGAGACATTTGTACCTTCAGCTGGAAATCAGCATCAGAGTTTGAGTGTAAATGGACAGTTTCGATCCTGGATGGTGATTGGTCAAACCAGACCCAACCATGGACCATAACCATGACCTTACTGGTTGATGAGACACTTGTAGGAGGAACCGTCCATATCTTTCTGTAAGAGTCTAAAATGTATTCTCACCCAGTGTCCATCCACCGTAGCCAGAACATCTTCCCCCACGCGGATCTTTCCAGAAATCTGATTGACGTTGCAGGAGCTGCCAAGAAAAGGCTGCGACAGAGATGGAGAGACAGACAACGTTAAAACTACATATGACACCGAGCTACAAATCAAAGACTGAACCTGATACCTTCAGTTTAAATTCAAGTTCTGTGTAAAACTGTGTTTTTTCACATTCAATGGTGATCTTTCCACCGAGTTCCAGCGTCATGGTTCCATACAGAATACCTGCAGAATCGACACAACTTGATTTATTACAGTTTCTCGTTTAATTCGACTGTAAAAAATAACAGTAAAAAATAACCACCTTTACAGTGAGCGTATGGCATTGTTATAATATATTCTTCATCACGAGTCAGAAACATCAGTCTGGCTTTTCCATCCAGGATCGCAGACAGTGAGTTTCCTGCCAGAAATGGCAACAAAACTATTATTAGCATTATACACGAAAAGCAATGTTTTTAAATTAACTGTATATAAACGGTAATTTACCGTAAAATTTAGATTTGGCCAGAATGCTTCCACTGATACAGAACCCGTCTTTCTTATTGCTAATGTAGAAAGCAGAAACAGGAGGATGATGGGAAACCTGAAAGTACAAAAAACAAACGGCTTATAACAGTAAGTTCACACACAGCAATACAGAGAATACAGTACTGGTACAGTACTTTAAATTAGATACAAAATATCATGATGAACGGTATCTGCTAACAAAAAACACTGAGCTACGAACTTTAAGCAATTGATCCAAATCTTGTTACTGTAGATTAGCTGGTGTTAGCAATGGTGGGAAATATGGGTGAAAACCATTAAAATTCACTTAAATGTAGTAGCTCAGATGTGCTTCTCTAACATTTAATTGTATTTTTACTTGTGTTTTTTTTTTGTGTGTCCAAATGTTTCTTGTTCAACTGGACGGTTGTGACGTCTTACCTGCTCTGCTATGTAAAACGTACAGCTGTCTGTTTGCGGGTGAAGCCAACAACATCTAAACATCTCACCCAGGATGGGGTTATAAGGTTTCTTCAGACCCTGAAACACACGATTTGTGTAAATATAAGCATTACAAACACAAGTCTTTTATATGTAATACATGTAATACACACTATACGATTCTCAAATCAAATCTGTGAACTTGCCTTTGGTTTCTTGTAGAAGCCGGACAGATACCAGCGTAAGACCTGCTTCATCCTACAGTATGGGCTGTCCTCCAAAACTGCCCTGAAACAAGAGATAAAACAGTGTTTCTCTTCTCCAACACACCCAACAAAACCTAAAAAATGCAGGTTGTGGATTTTGACACCAACAAGATCCTTACTGGGATAAAATATCAGCATGGTAATAATAATCCGACAGTTTATCCAGGAAGGAACGTGGCTCCAGAATGAATGTTGGCAGAACCACTTTGGAAAGGTCCATGCCTGGTCTCAGCTGTTTCAGGAGCATCCAAATCAAACCCTTGTTCTCCTCCGACACGGTCTCAACCTGTGAGGCCTCACCCACCTTGTTACAGAAACAAAGTTATATTCATTAACATCACATTCTCTGTTACTTCACAATAGTTGCTTTTTACTGACACCTGCTGGCATGGAGCACAAACGCTAAATTTACTGATTACTTATTGTGATTACTTAGTAATCTGGACCGTACAGAGCTTGTGATAGAGTGAGATGAGGCTACAGTATCACCTCTCCCATCTCTTCATGCGGTTCCTCAACAAAGGCCGTTGCCTGAAGACACACGTCATCTGATTGGTCCATATCGCTCTCCTCTGTCAGTCTTCCTCCGTTCTCATTGGCTGCATTGTCGGAGTCGTCATGCGCCTCTCTCTCTGATTTGTCGGAGTTCGCGTCGATCTCCATGTGATTGTTCTCCAACATGAGGTCATTCGAGCTTTAGAAACACAAAACGATAATCAAACGAATGAGTTTGTTTTGTGATGATGCAACAGTCCTACGAAATCAATATTGTGCCTTTATTTGTGTTTATTTATTAATATTTAAATTATTTGAGTTTTGTTGCTCATGTGCATCCTCTCACGGTCCTCTCACCCATTTATGTTACTCACTGGAAATGTTGGGGAAACGTTTATACAACGTAAAATTGTTAGCTGGGATTCCTAATAAAGTATTGAGTGAGTGCACGAGTCTTGTTTATGTTCCTCTGTGAGATTTGTTATTATGTTCACATTCAAAACCAGCTGAGATCGGTTACCAAAGCAACTGGTCATGTGATTTTTCATCTTCACCAGCAGTTTGAATGACACGGGCATCACCACGGTCACAGGGTCCATAATTGAGCATGAATGTTATTTTTAAAATTCCTGCCGTGTCCTTGTGCAGTCACACGTTTAAAGCTGATGCACTTCTGAACCCAAATATCAAACATCTGACTGCACACAAACACAGTCATGTGTGATTGCTACAAATAAACCTGAAATAAAAGAAATGCTTCATGCCACAAAACCAGCAGATCAGAGGTTTAATGTCCGGCATTCCCTTCTTACCCCTTACAAAGACGACAGAAAAACAGGGAGAAATATTTTATGTCCTGTTTGTCAAACGTAATAATAGCAATATTAACTCAAGCAAATAAAAGTGTCCTTACCTTGCCAGGAAATGATATTCCTGAAACTCCAGTGATTGGTAAACCAAAAATAATAAAGCAACTAAAGCAGACGTGTGTTTTCAGTGTAACCTGTGATTTTTTCCTGGTTTGGTGTTTGCACAGGAAAGATCTGCAGTAAAGATGTTTTTCCTGCTCTGCAACCTCTCAAACGCTGCTGTGCGCATGCACGAGAGCCGGGGTCTCTTCCTGCCCCTCTGCCTGTCACGTCTATCTTTAGAACAATGCTGATTGGCCGGGAGCTTCGGACAGGATGAATTATTAAAGGTCATTTGTGGAGGGTGGAAAGGAGGCGGGGCTTATGAAGGAAGTGGTTTCCAGCTTCTGGAATCTCTGGTAAACGTCATCTGCTCTCTGCTTATCTCTCAAACACACAGACAAGACCTTTGCCTTGTGTTTCTTTTGTTATTATTTAACTAATAAATTATTAATATATGCTATTTAATTAATAATGTTACAGTACTGGTTATGCGTGACACAATGTTGTAATTATAACAATTATATGATTTTACATTTACTGACCCACACAATTCAATCGCCATTTATTCAAAATAATAACTATTGTTTACGCCAAAAAGTACAAAGAAATTATTCGTAAAATTCAGTGTTTAGGGTCAACCAGTCATTCCAATTTATGACCAAATCATTTGTGTATGATGCCAAGCAACACATTTATGACTATTAATATTCTTAATAGTTTGGGATTTAAACAACTCACACAAAATCTTTTTAAATGGGCCAATGATAAATCAAGCAGAAAAAAACTGTATGTAACACAGCCTTATATTAAACCAGTCTTATATCTTAAAGGGATGTGGGCTAGAGACCACAGATAACTGGAGACCACAGATAACTGGAGACCAGACTTGGGGTTGAGGTTTCTGACTTAGTAAATCCACTCAGAGCACCTTAGTAACACCATAGCAACACTCTGGCAACCACTTGCTACACACTATAATCCTGGCAGCGAACAAGCAACACCAAAATAAAGATCTGGTAAGCAATAAGCAATGGACAATCAACACCACACATACAGTATCTACACACAGAAATGACAACTTATCAACACAAATCTACCTCAGCTGTGAACAGTTCACCAGACATGCAACACACACAATCATGTTTAATAAGATGCAGAGGAAGTATGATTATGATGATTATGTGGAGATGAAGAGCATTTAACACTCACTGTGGGGGCTGTTGTATCATGAGTGGGCACTGAAGTGTCTCTTTTAGCGTTTTAAATGTTGCACCATTATTAAATCATTTTCTGGCTGCAAGATCTGCGCAACAAAGCCTTTGGACTCATAATTTAAAACTTCTGAGTTTGCTAATATTTGATGCTTTCATGTGGTTGAGGAGATGAGGAGGTGTTTAACACATACTGTAACTCCTGCTCGGTGAGAGCAGAGCTCTGCAGCAGCTGCAGGATGTGTGAAGACTCTGAGGAGCTGCTGAGATCTTCCCTGCAGCTCTTTGACGTCATCTTGGACAGGCTGGAGCAGCTGAGGGCCAGTTCCAGAGCGTCCATCCAACAGCGTCCTGGAGATGCAGATCCAATTTCACAATCGTAACGTTATTAGACATGTATAGAACATTCTAGTAAACTTGAAGAGAACTTTTAGAAACTGTTAGCCAACATTTTGAGAACATTCCCTGTTAGCTGGGTAAACAGAAGAAAACAGAAGATATATGTTCTCACCGTCAGATTCAGACACCGCTCTGAAGATCAGATAATTACTAGGCAAGGGTTGTGTGATAGAACCCACCGTCTCTCCTTTAGGACCCTGAAATATTCAAACAATCACAAATGAACCTCAGTGGATTCAATCAATGAGGTTCTATCAACAGGAGAACATGAACAACATCTAACCTTCATGGCCCAGATGGACTTCTCCAGCGGGTGGTACAGTTTAAAGCAGAACCCGTCCTTCTTCGAGGGTCTTTCGATGAGTTTGCAGGCGTTCAGAAGGATCGTTCCCACCCAGTGATCCGAATCAGGAGTTTTGTATATCAGGAGAATGCCGGGCTTTAGGACACACCACAATTTCGTCCAACTCTTCAAAGATCCGCGGATCTGAGACAGATTCCCAGAAACCCATCTTGGAGGTGATTGAGCTATGAACTAAATTACTACCCAGCTAACAGGAAGCGTTCTTAGAACGTTGGGTAGTGTTCTCTTAAAGTTGTCACAAAGCTATCAAAATGTTCTTGCGGTAATGTTAGTGGAATGTTTTAAACACATTACAGAATTTCAAAAATGTTTGAATAACATTTTTATAACATTAATTAACATTATTTATGGAAATGATACAGAAACACTCTTACAACCTAAAACTGTTATCTGGGTAATATTAAAAAATAATCAATAATTGATCAATAATGTTCGTTTTACCTTTAGCCAGTTGGACGTGATAACCACACTCGGGTCTTTCAGAGCACTGAATATATCTTTGGCGACCCTCTTCTTTTCCTGCCGATAATTCATTTTCTGAACCTGAGATGTGAAGTTGTGCATTATTCAAACCATCACTAGGCGGCGTAAGTGAGCAGCAAAACGCAAAATGTTCTTTAAAACCTTATTTGACCACTAGAAGACACAATATCACATGTCCACAATACAGCAATAAAGCATCTTACAGTGTTTTCTCTGATGAATGTACAGAAAAGGTTATTTGACGGCTGACACCAGCCCCATAAATCAGCTGAAACTGAGTCAGAAACTGGAAATGATCTCATTACCTTCAGCGACTCTTTTCTCACCAGCTTCTCTGTGGGTGAGGAAGACTCCTTCTCCACACCAACAAACATTCTGCACTCTGACTGAAAGAGAAAACAGAAAACTAGAAATTGCTTTTAAAAATCAACAAATTTCCATCTTCATGTTTAGATTTAATTTCAAGCCAACATGAGATGAATATTCAGTTTCTTTTGAACACACGTTCCCGGTTTTCTCCCTACAATTTATTCCAAGGAAAAAAACTGTCTCCACTTCAAAACAGCTTTTCTTTTCGAATCATGTCACAAGTTTTCAATTATTTCTAAATTATTAAAATCAGCACCAATTAAAACTATGTTTCAAACAAAGTTTCCTTTTGTCTTTAAATCCCAGAACAATGATCACATCACTCAAATTAAAGCCACTTTCAGCTCCGACTCTTTCACACTAACTGGAAGAGGTTAAATGTTGCAGGTCTGTTTGGTCAGCTGTGGGTGTCAGCTGAACATGTTAAAGAAGCTCTTCTACAGAGCCAAACTAACCTCCAAACCAATGAATACAGAAAATCAAATAACACCAGGAAATGCCATATGTACTAGACTAGTTGGTTAGTTGTCTAAACTGAACAACTAATTGGTCTTTGGAAATCCCAGTATAAATAGGTTGGTTTCAGGCTTGTTGATCCTGGACTGGTTGTATATTTAAGTGGCTGGGGATATATTTAAAACTTTTCCGAGAGGGGTTTTCCATGCGAGCTGTCTCGCAGCTGAAATACAGCAACTAATAAAAGCACCACAGCAAAAAATATGAAAATAAAATCATTTATCAAAACTGTTATTCATAAGTAGTTAGTGGAACGTTTTAAAAAAGTTACAGAATTAAGAAACATTTTAATGTTGTCATAACCCAGCAAAAACGTTACCATTAACATTTTTGTTATTTAATGGAAATGTTAGGGAAACGTTTATACAACCTAAA
>JAZGTK010014113.1:0-13930 GCA_036877625.1 Ambastaia sidthimunki
AAATAAAACCTTCTCCGTCGCTGGCAAACGATAAGATGCGTTTCAGCTTATCTTTAAATGGACTGTAACTGAATACAATCTTTATACAATCTCATACAAACTTTATCTGGCGTCCTTATTCGCTTGTGTGTGAAGTTTCGCGTTATTATCGCTTTACCGCTACAAACGATTCAGTGAGTGAACTGTGAACTTTCCCAAATGATTCAGACCGAATCGCGAAACTGGTTCATATATGCTATTTATTTCAAAAGAAGTGAGTGAATCACTTATCGAGCATATACCTAAACCAACTCATACCTAAAATACCTAAACCAACCAACTAAACCAACTAAACCTACTATACCTAAACATACTTAATGAAACCAGCAAGAAATGTAATTTAAAAAAGGATAACAGTATTTTTGGCGAGACACAAAAGTTCAAAATGTTTTCCCCCAAACTTTTTTAAACTTTATAATGATTAAACTTAAACTACACACACACACAGGTATTTTGATTTCTGGGTGTCATTACTGATGATGCTCATGTAGTCTAGAGCTTTCCATGCTGAAGTTAACCCTGGGTTATCTTTTTTTTAACCCAGCTTTTAACCAGGGTAAGGCAACCACTCTTGTCATTTTGCAGGGTTCAGAACCCAACAAAGATCTCTTTATAGGATGCATGTCTGATGAGATGGTCCGTAGTTGAAAGTGAGCTCAGTCACATCTTGGCAATTTTCAAGTGTTGAGGCATAGAGAGATAAAGTGTGAAAACTCGCATCAGATGTCAGAACAGCCAGCATCTCCACCAGAAGATTCACACATTAGCATGTTACAGCTGAGTACAAAAACACCATTCAACCACATGATAAGACTGTAAGAAACTTTGCCGTTAAACTAAAAAAACTGCTAGCAGTGCAAACTACACATTTTCTTTGTATGTTTAAATTGCTCAACAGGGCACTGAAGGGTGGCAGCCAAAACGTTACAATCAGATTGAGACGTTCTCCAAGTCTGAAAGTTCATAATTCGTTCTTCAGCTAACTGACTTCATTATTATAGCCAGCAGCAGAGAACACCTCAGAGCCTTCAGACTGTTCAAACAAAACTCTCGTTTTATCCACTGAACGTTGCAGACAAGTTCACTGATAAAACATCTGTTCTATTAGAATGAATCTGGAATTACTTTTCCATTAGTGAAGATAAAACTTCCATCACAGACTAAAAAAGCATTAAGCATGTTTAAATCAGGAAGAGAACCACTGGGTTTTGGTCATGTGACATGGATTAAAATCTAATTGGATTCACAGAATTCGCTGTTGTTTTGAAGAGTGCAGGATAATACCTCAGAAGCTGTTAGTCCAGGTCGTCTGTTTTCAGTCATTATGCAACAAGGACATTAGGGCTCTTTAGGCTTTAATGGGGTCCATCGTTTTCTGCTTTTATTCTTTTGACCAGAATATTTGAAGTGATTCTAATAATATCAGTGTTATTGAAAGATGTGGCCCTGTACTGTATGTGCACAAAATGTATCTCATTTCCATAATGGCTGCCTCATGCATGGACACTGATGGCAGCTTGGCACCCATTTCCAGCAGTTAGCAATTCTGTCAGCTATAAAAGTCTTCTTTAAAGGTTTTGCAGACCAACACACACACACTCGCAGAGCTACAGTTTGTGGCTGTTATTGCAAACTCAGAGTTGCCTTTTTTTAATTTCACAACTACTTTAACACACACATTCACAGTGTTGTCTCTAAACCTTCAGATATTTCCTGCTCTAAGTCTTCTGTGTTATCTTCCTTTTTTTAACTTCCTCCTGATGCTGGTAGCTTATTAGAGAACGCACACGTCTTCTGCTTCAAACACTCATCTGCGCCTGATGCGTACACACCTCGAAGCTCAGCCCCACCGAACCCGAACCGCCCCACACGAGGAGCCCCACGAACCAGAGAAACAGGACCGCTGCAGAACCCAAAGGTTTGAGAATTTATTCCTCCAGACAAGAAAGAGATTCAGACTATAACTCTGAAAGAATCATAGCAGAAGAGAAGTAAAGAAAAAGACAGAGTTGTGTGGTGCAAAGACGAGAAAGAAACCTTTATTAGTCACTTCTAAAAGAGGAAAGATGCAAAACCTGAAGACTGTGTTCATTTTTTCCATTTACAGTCATTTGTCTGGGTATAATTTCACTCATTGTGCCATAATTAGCTCAACAGGCAGATGCTGTCGGGCACTCGACAATTAGCTTTGCATTCAGTCTGTATATAAACATTCTTACAACTTATTTAACTTAATTATTAGTGATATTTGGTTTACCTGAGTTCCTCTGACAGGAGAAAGTGGCCAGTCCTTCCTGTACTGATCATTACTTATTTTTTCTCATCTCTGCAGGATTTCAACCCCTCAGACTCTCTCTCAGCATGAACTAGACTCTTCTCTTAGAGTATTTGACAGACTGTGTTTGACACTCGATTTAAGGGGGTGTCAGTTTGTCAAATACCCCAAGAGAGGAGTCACAAGTCTCCAAAAACGTCTGCTAACGTGTTCCACCCGAGCTCTTCTGTTCTGACATTTAACCAGGTTGGCATTACTTGTGTTTGTTTACTTTGAAATGCATAATAGAGATATTAAAAACTTGTCATGCAAAGAACTATTATACACACTTATTTTAGGTTAAAAAGTTCAAAAAGTTTAAACTATAAAATACATATAACTGAAATATGCATATATTCTGTATTTCATAAATATCCATTTATTTTTGTTCCCTGTCTACATCAGTGCAATCATCAACGGTTGGATAAATACACAGGCAAAAATAGAAATAATGTTTAAACATGTTGTTCAACTAAATTAAGCTCAATAAGTGATAAGCATGTTGTTCACACTGACAACTGCTGTTGTCCGTTTGAATTCACAACAGAAAGCTGAAGTACGGTTGAGAAACGTGTTTCTGTGTGTGTCAGTGTGTGCGTGTGTGTTGCAAACCCTGTGGGCGTGAGTTATCTGTTCATTAAATCTAACCACATCTAGCCTTAGTCATGCAAGTCTGCGTACAGTGATACAACCAATAATTAATCATATAAAAATGCCAATGCTTGAAAAGAATATTGTTAAAAGTTCATGTAACCTTGATTTGGGGGTCAGTTGTTGAATCATGATCTGTGTTAACTGTATTTGTAGAAGAAACAATAAAAGGTGTCTGAGGAATGTTAAATGCTGTCTGAAAGCTCTGTGTTAGGGGGAAAGAAAGTATTTTAGCACAGCTTGATGTTTAGAGTTTTGTTCAAGGACAAATGAGGGCCTTGCAGTTCTTTAGTTCACCACCAGGAACTAGACCTTTGTTTCACTAGCCCCAAACTTTAGCATTATTGATCTGATGTTCTTATCCAGTGTGTGTTATGACTCACACGCTCACATCCAGAAAGATCCAGCCTCAATTTTTCAGAAATGCAGGTGAGAATAAGCCATAAACTGTCCACTGTAGAAAAATGTGTGTGTGTCTGTGTTCAGATTGATGAAGATTTAAATGATATACACTCAAACACTGCCAGTGTACCTGAATGGGTCATATTTAGTTTATCATATTTTGGAAACATGAAGTAACATTTTCAAATGCTGTCAAAAGACAAGAACAATTTCAGTATGACTGTATTTTAGGTGATGTAATAATTGTGTGTGTATCATTTGCTGCTCTGTGCCTCTTGTTTCCCTCGTAGATCTTTGATCTCTTGCGGAACACGAACCGTCATTCCGTCCATCCAGCGGTTCACGATCACCTGACACCCCAAACGAGATCTGAACCAATGACAGAGTAGCATCACACATCAGTACCAATCACCTGACACCCCAAACGAGATCTGAACCAATGACAGAGTAGCATCACACATCAGTACCAATCACCTGACACCCCAAACGAGATCTGAACCAATCACAGAGTAGCATCAATAAGTACACTAGAACAGTGTTCCTCAAACAGGGGTCGTTGCCCACTAGGGGGTCTCGTCAAATTTACATAAGTAAATTTGTACATTTTACTTATGGGACCTCAGGAAGATTTAACATTATTTGAGATAAGACAAGCATCAACATGAGTTTAGTGTTTGTAGGTGTTTGGTTATTTTTATAACAAACGTCTTTTAGTTAACACAAAATCTAAAAGAATTAAATGGATACAATTTATGAGCAGAGGGGCCTTCAAATATTGTTGTGTACAACAAATATTGTTGTGGGGAGTTTGATGTCAGTAAGGTGGAGAAGCTCAGCTCTACAGCCAGATGTCTTACGTCTTTGTGAGTCCATAAGCCAAATCCAGCATGTCAATCTCTTCATCCACCATTGGCTCCAGTCTGTCATACACGCTTTCCTCAAATATCAGATGACACGTGGAACAAGCCAAAGTCCCTTCACATGCTCCTGAAGAAACACACACACACACACACACACACACACACACACACATACATTGTGTTTCATTTTCTGTACTGTTACTTTAAAGGTCAAGTCATTTTCTTCAAATACTATATATATATATATATATATAAGTAAAAATATTAGTAAAAAAAATATAATTAAAAAAAATAAGTAAAATTAAATAGTAACATGCATGTCATGGCAAAATAAATAGATTATATATATAATAAATTGATAGATTATATGTATAAACACACACACACACACACACACACACACATATATATATATATGTATATATACTGTATATATATGTGTGTGTGTATATACATCTGGTGCATTCAGCCATACACAATAAGGTTTTATTAAGGTTTACCAAATCCACTGATGTCAAGGTTTTTCTTGATGACTGCGTCTAGAAGACTCTGCCCCTCTGAGACAAACACACTGCTTTTCATCCCCGACTGATTTATAAAGTGCACCAACACTTTAGAGCCTGAGGAACTGAAAACACACACAATCCTCATTTCACTCATCCTCCTGTAGAGGCCTACAAAGTAAACCTCAAGTGGCCACCAAAATAAAGCAGGACCGTGTATGGGTTACAGGGAAGAACAAAAACAGCTGTTGTGATTGTGAAGAATAAGTGAAATAAAGGGTTTTGACATTTTCCAGAATGCAAACCAAGCTTTGTTCTCACCATGCTTCTGATCTGCTGATCTTTCTCAGTTATGAAACAGTGTAGCCAGTAAAATAAGCTCTACCACTGACAATACAATCATTTAAATAACCCATTACAGTGGGTGATGCTGTGCTGATTATAAGTGGAAACTACTGCTGTGTGGCTCATCCTCTGTGAGAGATTCAGTGTAGGGACAACTTCAAGCGTTAGGACTTGAGGCTTTGAATATAGCTGAAGGACAGTAACTGGAACTTTGATCCATCGATAAGTGATAAAATTTCTGTACCCAGACAACCAGAAGCGGTTGATTTTATTGGCCTGTCTGATGTGTGCCCAGCTAACAGGGAACATTCTCGGAATGTTGGCTAACGTTCTCTCAAATTTACATTTAGGCATTTAGCAGACGCTTTTATCCAAAGCGACTTACAAATGAAAGAACAATAGAAGTTCAAAACACTTGCAGTAATGTTGCTAGATCTTTTTTAACGTTATATATCATATATAAAAAATGTTAGTCTTAAGTAGTTAGAGGAATGTTTACGTTACTGTAACATAAAAACATTACAGAATTAATTACAGTCTTTTAATCCAAGCAATAACATAAATACAATATCTAAAAATGATGTTCTCAAGAGAAAGTACAGCAGATATAAACAGTGTTGATGACTAGGACCTTGAAGAGAAAGTAGCTGTAGAAAAAACGTACTTAAAATGTGGCATGAAAAGATGAGCTTATTACTTGTGGTGACATCAGCATTTTAAGAGTTTTACATTTTAAAGAGTTTTAAAGGCATTTTTAAAGAGTTCACTTTCAGGTCATTTCCTCCTCATAAACACTTGCAAAGAATAAATAGTACTTAAAAAAATTAATTAAAATGTGTTTAAGAACTAGATGAAGACTCATAGCAAGCAACATATAAAAGCTGATTTATATTTAATGTAAAATAAAAAAATAAAGGAACAAAGGCTGTGATGAATACATGTAGGTCTGTGTTCTGTTTAAAAGGTTTAACCATCTTAAACATTTAAGCTCAGCCCCTTTGTGTGCATAACCCTGAGAATGAGAATACACACTCCTAAACAGGTTGTGACTGACAAATTTAAACCAATAAAGGGCCACTGTAAACACTTTTGCATGACACGAAACATGAAATCTATAGTTCTATACCGTTAAGCTTTAAAATAATATAAGTTACATGTATTTCTATATAAACAGGCATTACATGTAAATGAAAACACTGGCTTACTGGTGACCCATCCAGTTCAATATGTGGAGGCATGAGATCTCTGAAACACAGAGACATGTGGAGGAATGAGTCCAGTGACAAGCAGTGAAGCAGTGATAAGAAACACCATCTGATTGGTTGATCATTTTAAGCAATCTGGTGTAGGTGGAGAAAAAATGACTTTTGGTCCCTTTGGTACCTGGGGCGAGGGTTGTGGGCTGTGAAAAGTGAACCTTTTCAGACGACTTAAAGGGCAATGAAGCACTAAAATACATTTGTTGCTATTAGATATGTATGTACACGATGGAAGACATATTTTAATTGCGAGAGAAAAGTGTTTAGGGCCTGTTTTCTTCTTGCAAGTTTGAAAAATCAAACATCACAGGATTCATTTTTAATTCTACGTCTATACATTCGAGAGTTCGGGAATGTAATTTAAAAGGCATTCTCAGTTCAGTTCTGAAAGGCGAACAGCCCTGTGCCTCATAAATTATTCATGAGACCACATGACCTTCCTATGACAGACACTTCACACAGTGAATTGGTACCAGGCTGAAGTCACCTGCTTGTGTTACAGTGCTTTCCCCTGCTGACAGAACGAAAACTTTTAATCAATGGCCAAAACCTTCAAAATCTTTGCAACAAGTATTTATAAACACCTGCTGTGGGTTTGACACTGATAGCCTCAGAATTAAGACTTTGTTAATGGATAAAACCACTTATATTTAGGCGTTCAACAGAAACTGTTATTCAAAGCTTGCTACCGTACATTCAAGGTATACAATTTAACATGTGTTTATGTGTTCCCTGGGAGTCGAACCCTCAACCTTTGGGCTGCTAGCGCAATGCTCTACCAACTGAGCTACAGAAACACTTATTTGACAAACATCATAGTAGAATAACAACAGCAGGATAATAACCTGAGTTCTTTGTGATTCTTCATCTGAGTAAAAAACACAGGCCACACACTCAATGATAAAAACCAATCTGAAATTCCCTATGCTGAAATATTATCATATATATTGTCATAGCAAATCTCCATATGTAATATTCTGATACATAAACCTCAGATGGACAGACCTCTTTCACATCGGTCAGGTATAAGAAAAGGTTATGTACTGAAGCCTATAGGATAGACTTATGGAATTCTAACAGGAAATCTCCGGGGAAAAAACAAGGGTTTGAGGAGACCCAAGAACACAGATCCCAGACCTCTGATAGAGAGACAATCTGGCCCACTGGATTTCCAAAAGAAAAACCCAAAATCGCAGAACCATGTCTGTTCATTCTTAGTTTTTGTAACACCAGTATCCCCCTCATTCAATGTAATTCATGCTTTCAACAGGTTATCTCACACACATTTCATAACGTGGTCCTTCTTTTTCCTGGAATTTAAGCTGTTTTTAATTCCTCTCATTAACCTGCATCACCTTGTCCTTTTTGATTTTCACAGCCCACATCCAGCAGCTCATCTGTGGGCTGAACATTTAGTTCCAGAAAATGCTGGTGAAGAAAAAATGTTTTCTAAAACAGAAAAATTAAAATGGACATATTAACATGGAGATAGCAACATATTTTTAGTTTTCTAATATGTTTAGAGCAGGAAAGACTTGTGATTGTTCTGTGTTTGAAAGACATTCTTCTGTTCAGCTCAGGTGGTTGAATGGTTCTTTAAAGCTGTACCTATAACTGGCAATGTTTGAAACCTTTGTGTTGTCACAGTGGTTCTGAGAGCGTTTTCTGATCGGGGGGAAAGACAAATTCAAGATATGTATTTGAAAATATGTGGTTTTCTTCAGGGGAAGGATTAATAATTTTGATAATTGATGATTGATAATTTTGTATAATGTAGAACATGTTACAAAAAAAAAGCCGAGAGAGAGAGAGAGAGAGAGAGAGAGAGATGAGAGATGTCATTTGACTACAGTGAAGAAGCTGAAGGTTATAAATTGGCAGGTGGAGATTCTAACAGAAATCCAAAGCGTTTCATTTTCACTCATGAGAACTGAACTGATCTGCCCTCCCACACACACACCACCACCATCTTACATTAAATGCCTGATAAAAATATTTTAACCCATTTAATACTAAACTATTTCTTTAACATAATAATTTAACACTGCCTGTGCTGAGTGCATACGCATATTGTGTAATCCCAAAACCAAATCCCAAAACAAAAAAAAAGAAGACTTAAATAAAAGTTATTTTTTAAAGGAGACGTACATACAGTAACTTCTATGAACAGGTTTAAGATTTACCTGTTCTGCTGGGATTGACTGCAGAGTTTGGGAAGTGTGTGAAGAATTCTCGGATGCGTGTTCCTGAATCCTGACTGGCACACGAGAACCGAACTTGAACGGAGAACGTTCCACATACGCACAGGATAGGCCATGCTGAGCAGCTGTGAGGTCTGTGATCTGTGTGCCTGACTGCGAGTGTGAATGAAGATGTTCTGAGTCTTATTCTGACACGTTTGAAGTTAAAAGCTTCATGAGATGGTCAAGGTTGTACACACAGAGAAAAGAAGACAGAGAAACCTTGATCTTACCGTTCATGGTCCTTTACAGAAGACAAACCCATCAGACAGTTCAAGCACATGATTTAGTTTAAAATTCAGTTTTCATGCTGTGCTTTTTATGCAACTGAAGTAATTGATTCCGGTTTGTATCCTAAAAGAAAAATAATCAAAAGTTTCTGGAATTCAGAACTTTAATAACAGACTATTTCTTTTAGGCTTTGTAAACAGATAGAAGATGTGCAAAGAACATCAAACCAGATGATGTTAATTCTGCCGTTTACCACACACACACACACACACACGCAGATACACACTCATCTTTATCTATTCATGAAATTTAATCAAACTAATTTTGTAGCTTTGGACAGCAGATGACTGTGGATTCAAAATGTTTTATTTATAGACACATTAAAATATTTAAAAAAACACTGATCACATTATTCTGTTTGCAATCTTCAATATCTACAATGGCTAAAATTATTATGGGCTGAGCCACATTAAAGGTAGGGTTGGCAATTTTAGAGCTAGCTTTGAAAGCACAAGATACGACCCTCCCGTCAGAGTGAAGATGAAGATGATGGGTGAAGATTTTATGGCCCTGCACCTTTCACAGATTAAATATATTTATACCACTTTACTGTTGTCAGGATGTGAAGAGACTTTTAACCAGCATTGACAGAAATTTTGTTTTAGAAAAATTGCCTTGCCTTTAATGGATATCGCCAATTCTATTTTTCTAGGAATTTACACTTGATCTGTTTTTAACACTGAAACATGATGTAGCGTTCTTACAGTCATCATATGCTGTATATACCATTAGAGTACTTTTTATGGGTTCATATGTCTTTGAATCATACACTTTCCATTGTGATTTTTTTATTTCTAAGATCACTGTTACAATAATAATTGCAGCTTTTATTTGCATTAGCACAAGTCTACAAATGTCTTACAATTACATGTGCCTTAACATTTCTTTCCATGCCTTACAAAGCGTCTAAAACAGGAAAATGAAACTGCAGTAATACAGAAATTATATTTCAGAGTGATTCATGCAATTAATACAATTATGACCATTAATTTCTTGCAGATAGCAAAGAAAAGTGTCACCCGGCAACATTCATCTGTACTGAATAGCGAATTCTGAATTTAAATTCTTCCTCTCAGTAATGACCATGTCTGTTAAATTCTTCAGTGTTTAAATTCATTTGCAACCCCTTTCAAAAATACCATAATTATTTGATATTTCTAAGGTACACCCAGGGCTAAACTTTAGCTGTTAGGAATGTTTGCCCTAAATGGGGAAATTAAATCAATAAAATCAAGACACAATAACAATCAAAATAACAAGAGTTTAATTATCTAATTACTATTTGCACTCTGTTATTTTGTTTGTATGGTCATATGTGTGTGGTGGGTGTTTTCTTCACAAATTTGTCCCCATTTAGATAAGGAAACGTGTGTGTGTGGTATAGTGTATTCATGCTCCAATTTTCCCTCCCCCAAAAACTACAATGTCATTTTCTTTCTTATTGTACTTTTATTTAAAACAGCAGTGGGCTGATTATATAAGCCGTCAATAACAAGCAGTATGAGGGTAAGTGGCTGTCTCAGAAACTCATTAGTCTTTGAATGGAACCATTCTTAAGGTGAGTCAAACCCTTCCACTCCAGCACTGTAAGACATCATTTAATTGTATTCAGTTTTAATGAAATAATTTTAAGCTATTAAAAAGTCAGGCCAGGCAAAAGGTTTGCTTTAAAATGCAATAATCTTTCTTAAAGGTCAAAAAAAAGCACAAAGCAGAGTAGCAGGAAAGACACACACACACACACACAATCTGTCATGTTCTTAGAGCAATTTATTGAATCATTGTGAGATTATTGGTAGCTAAGATTTGACTGTTTCAAGAATGTTTTTGTTGTAATCCACAGTTTTCTTTGGATATTGCTTGCCTCCATCTCACACTCAGCAGGTAATGTTCTGAGAACGTTCACTGTTCGCTGGGTAGTTCCAGCTTTGCCTGCTGGAAGACAGATTGGAAATGCTGAAGGAAAGACCAGTTTTAATTTACACAGAATTCCGCCTGCTGTTGCCTTTTCTGTGAGGTCATGTACTCTTGTTCCCTTGAAATTTGTAAGGAGAATAATCAATTATGTAAATCTATAATCTAAACAACAGGTGGCCAGTTCTGATTCTGTTTAAACTGAGGCCAAATCACTGGCATTTTATTTAAATTGTCAACATACATTTTTTTCTGATTGCTCTGTTCTGTCCAGAATCTGTGACATATTTTAATGTTTCTCTCGTGGGTGGCTGTCAACAATCCTACAAAATGTTGGTGCCTGTTATTTCTCAGTAGGAAACGTACAATGCAGCATTTTCAGGCTTCTCACAGTTATAATTATGGCCTTACATTTCTCTGCAAAACCAGACAAAATCTCAATCTTCTACAATAATTCATACTTTTCAAAAGCAAAAACCTTGAATAACTGAAAGAAAGAGAAATAAGAAACCACAAATGGGCCTTTAATAACCCTTCAGTCCGTAATTGTTTTGCACATACATCTTGAAAAGCATATTCAGGTTGTGGCACCTTGAATAACACAATTTATAATGCATGCGAATGGTATCACCTCACTTTAAGGTATTCATATTAAAACAAATTTATGGATTACTATTTCATTATAATAGTTTCTTATGACAGCTGTATAGGAATTGAGAGTGATGTACAGTTTGAATTATTATAGACAAATGAACATATAACCTGTTACGTGTCTCTGGGCTCCAGATGTCTTCTGAAGGCCAGCAGGAAGGATTTTAACCTTCAGCTGATAAAAATGGCCTTCAATGGTCGTTGACAGCCAGGACTGTTTGTGTACCGGGTTTAAAACGTGCTGGATGCAAGCAAACACTTTAAAAGAATTTAGACACCCACAGCAAAAGAAAATCTTTAGAAGATCCAGTACAGTTATTTTTATTCATTTTTTACTGCCTAACAAAATATTTATTATTATTATTATACTAATGAAATTTGGAAAAAATTTAAAACAACATTCTTACTTAATAGAAACGTTAAAGAAACATCCTAAAAACCTAAATTTGTTACCTGGGATAACTATAGTTGCCCTCTTTTTCAGTCAAGGAGTTTTTGACTGAAGGACACAAGAATTACGTACATTTTAAGGAACACATATGTTGAGACAACCCCAAAATCTAATTTAAATCCAAATTAAACTTTTCTCTTTCCATTTACACTATCAAACTGAAACACATTAATACACACAGAACAAAACTAGTGGAGTTGCTGATCTATTTCCCAGACGTAATTTCTTGTTAAAATGTCACCCCACCATTTGTCATAATGACAGTGTTTGAAAACTATGTAAAACGGTCAGTGCTGATCAGGTTGTTTTTCAAGAGATGAAGTAGCATTTATATTAGCATCTTACTTCCATTTGCACAAGCCTAGTACATTAAATTCACCCATATGTTTTGTTGCTGCTTACAGATCCAGAAAGTGTTTTTGCATACATACGGTTCTGCCAGTTAAGAGATATCGACAGGTTGTGTGGATAAATAACCATGTGGAACATCATGTTCTTTGCTATTTCCATCACTTTTGTCCTTCAGTGATTTACGCTCATCAGCTGGGTCAAAACTAAGAGCCACATTTTTTGTATTGGCATAATGTGATGGTTATTCCTGTATTTAGAAATAGACTCTCTCTGCTCTTCAATATCAGCTCTGATTTATTGTACACAATTGCAGTTTGTACACAGCTATGTATTTGAGTTTAAATCAGCTCTATTGCGCAGTATAATGCCATTCATTTCCTTTTATCAGTTCAGTGGCATCTCAACAAATGTAACAGCACTTAATGTCAACAGACATAGACTGCAGGACTAAAGGTAAATGGTGGAGTTCAAGGGTTTATTAGGGTTTATTATTTAGTTGTGGACTTCTACACTTACACACTAATCTAAATGACTTCTATTGGTATTATATATCACTTATTGAAATTACTGTAAACCCACAGACTAACAAAACACGTTTTGCATTTTGTGATAAGAAAATCAAACACGAGAGGCATAATTTGTTATGACACCCAAAAGGTTATAATGCAATATACCGCCCTCTGCTGTCGAACGCAAAAAAACAGAAATGCTGTCTGCGTGATATATTTATTCATTTATTAACTTTTTGGGGATTAAAAATGAACAATACAGGCTCATTACTTTCTGCATATATGTAATAGACAGTTTAACGGAGATTTTTTTCCTTAAAATTAATCTACACTGATAGGAAAATAAAGCAGTAACAGAAAGCTCCACAAACAACACCGGCCATGAATCTGATGATTTTTATATTTTATTGACTGTTGCAATGAAAACATTTTAAGCAGCAATCTTTTTTGTGATTGGCTGACAAAAAAGCCACCTGCAGCCAAAGGGCAGAGAAACGCACAACTCTGAACAACGTCACGTCGCCCAGGTAACAAGAAAGCTATATATGCTAAGAACAAGCTTAAAAGAAATCCACGTTCTTATATATCAAAACAGCTCTGATTATTCAAGTGTAAGATCCAAATAAAGAATAAATCCTTCAGAAGCAGCTGGGACGTCATATTGCTTCAGTGCAGCATTCTGCTACATGAATAAAAATGAACTGATTACAAAAACAACTAAGGCACTGCCTACAGGTGCAGGGCTACCCGAAACTGTGTACACTCTGAAAAATACTGCTGGAGAAAAACAAAGCCAGAAAGTCTGATGTCAGAAGATGCTTTTAAATGTCTATTAAAGGATAAATCGATTAAAGTATTCTTCAAAATAATACTGCAGAAAGGATCCAAATGCCTCAAAAACAAAACAGTCTCTTCTTAAAAAAAAAAAAGCTTAAAATAAGAATACATTTAAAACCTAAACTAAAAATACAGTCTGATATTATCTTTATTCTCTTCTCAGTGAAAAGGCACAAACAGGGAGCAGCTACAAACCTGCAACAGTGAAAAACTTTAAAGATGTTTACAACGGGGATCACACACACTCTCATACACACACACACACTCCCATACACACACACGCACGCACGCACTCCCATACACACACACGCAC
>JAZGTK010014114.1:0-13929 GCA_036877625.1 Ambastaia sidthimunki
AAAATAGATCCACATTGATAGTTTTACTCACTGTTCAAGGAGAACGAAATGTGCTGCAGTGCGGTGCCCACCTGAAACTGGGAAAAATAAAAAACTGTATTCACCGCAACTCACCAATTAAGTGCTGGCTCTCCTCTGGCCCCTCCCCTCTGCGCCCCTCCGATTGGCTGTGGTTAGCCTGTGGGTGAGAGAGAGTGAGGGGGTCTGCCGGGCAGACGAGTAGAGTCTTCCAAATGGGTGCTGACATTGTCATCATCCTGTCCGTTGATCCTACGATTCAAATGTCCGAACTTACAGTGCACAACAGTGAAGTTTGAGAGCTGAGCCACAGAAAACAGGGCTTGGTGCGCATTATGAAACCTAAAAAAAGATGGAAAAAATGATGACGGACGGTGTGTTAAAACGCATCGTCTTTGGAGATATCGTTCTAGTATCTAAAATACACTATCACGTCAACCATAAATTTTGTTGTTTAAAGTAGGGTGGAGAAAAAAACATCGTCTGCCAGGTGTTGACAGTTCCCATTCTAAATTTGTCTTGGCTCACTTAAAATATCTAAAAATAACAAAAAACTCGATAAATCTATAAGTCCACAAATCCATGTTAAGAATTTTAACAATAAGAGATACCATGCAAACTCAGTAAAATGACTATAACCCTCCATTCATTACACCATCAGTAAAGACACATTTATGATTAGCGAGGGACCAATTTAGAAAACTACTACTACTATTCTTCCATCCATCAAAGTCTCTTGTGCCCACTTAGGGGAGATCTACTGAGAACCTAGAGAACCAGGCGAATGCTCTACTTGTGAGAATATTTAGCAGCCTGAATATTCAAGACACACAAATGGCTTAAGCTATCACACAAGTGACAAAATTTTGTTTGAATCACTGTTTGGACCACACAAATAATCAGTCACAACATTAAAAACTTGAGGATTTTGTTTTTTAATGATGCTTCAATGTTTTAAGTGCTGAATTCTGCTGTTGATGGTAATAAAAAAAAAACAACATTCCTTTCCTTGGATGTGTTAGTATACATATACGTATACGTATCCATATACTCTAATAATCTTCACATATACACTTAAGTTTAGTTTGTTTACAGTCTAAGCTTAGACACGGAATATCATTAACAATAATAAAGCACAACCTTGAAAGCTGTCAAACAACAAATGAAGCCAAGCAAAAAAACAACAGTCCCTTTTGCAATCATAAAGTGATTCATTCATGCAGCGCAGAAGCCTCTGAACTGGACCCTGAGACGCTCAGAGAGCACGTGGGTTACAATGCATGACGTAATGCCAAACCAAAGGCACAAACCTTCGCGAAAGCATCGAAACGATTCATGCTTTTGTCCTCAAAGTGCTTGTTTCTGAGAGGAGAAAACAATGCCCGGTACATGCAATGTGAAATTATAATTTAAGGGGATATGCATGAGCTGTCATAAGCATGCAAACGAAAAACTTTTGCTAACAAAGAACGACACGGTAGCACCTGTACAGCATCTATTGTTGCACTGTTGTTTAAACAGACAGCCATTATGTCTGTATAACACAAATAATTCGCCTACAAAACAACGTACAAGCAGTTTATCAACTAAGAAACAAGCACGTTAAATAAATAGGGGTGTCAAACTAAACGTTGTCCTTAATGTATTACGTTAAAATACTAATAAAAGATGTCAAGTGTATCGTTCTAGGAACAACACTACGAAGCTGCAAAACAGTATCAAGTCTGTAACAACCACCAAGAGCTGAGAGGAGTTTCAGAAACTTTACCAAGAAGCACAACACACTACATAAAACATTACCCGAAACACTGTTAAAAGTGACAACACATTTAACAACACTTAAACTAAAGCAATACACCTAAAACGTACAGAGCGAACAGACAAATTCACAAATGCCTCACATAAACCACCAAAAAGTATTAAGATGCACTTACTCCATTCTTGCTTAAATGTTTTGAGTTTGGGGTGCGTTGCAAGAGCAAAGCACGGCGTTTCTTTAGGATCGAGGATTGAACTAAATTAAAAAGCCATGTCTCCTGCGGAGTGCCTTGGACTGAAGTGCTGTTGGTCTTGCTTTGTTGTGATGGAGTTGATGACTGAGAATCGGCTAATTGAGTCAATGCATCAGGTCACCCACACCTAGCAACCAGCTGCGTCACGCGGTCAGCCCCCGGTGCTGTAGATTCCTCCGCCCTGTGGATGTATTGGTGGATAAATTTCACTCTCGCGTTAAAGGGCCAGTAAAAACGCCCACAAGATTGAGATCTCATTTCCTCCACGCCGGCAAAACCACAGAGCGTTGGCATAAGCCTTAACTATAAGGACAATTGGTTTGAGCCTCTAAAACAAAAATATGTCATCAAAGCTGCTATTAACTAGAGTTTGGGAAGATTATCGTGTAGTTGCAATACATGGTTATACATAAAATATTTATATCGTAACACATACACCAGCACATGACAATCCGGTGTGTATTGTTTCACAGGGACTACTTGATTTCTTCTCGTGAGGAAGAATACTTTCTGCTACCCAGGAGATACGTGGCTGTTGTTGCAGGTTAGTTGCATCAGCGCTGGAAGCTGCTAGCAGATTCGCTGGAAAGACTGAACCTGTCGTGCTGCGATTGGCTAGAGAGGAACTGTTGTCGTCTCTCATTGGCTCGCGGCAGAGAAGCGTTACATCCCAGTGGTCTTTAGTTTTCCACTCTCCGAGCACATGTTTCACGTAAACATCCCGAGAGTACATGCTAAAAGTGATTAAACTTTCATGCAACAGAAGGACAGTTTACTGAACTTTACTGACAAAACATTGTACCATTAGTCGTATCAGTTGGTATTTGAACGCTTCCCTCTTAACACACTGTACGTATATATTTAGTTACCGGGCACAATGTAAACATATAAATCCATCTGAGGTTTGACTGTGGCGTGATTGGATTTTGCAATCTACGTTTAGATTTGATACGTCTAAAGTTTAAGTGTTGCAAGTTAGCTTAAATAGGCTTATCAGAGGGTTTAAATTAAGGTCCAAATGGCTTATTTAGATGTTCCCTTAATTACCTGTTAAAGTTAAGCTATTAACTAGTAATTGTGGTTACTGGAGACATTATAAAACGTATTATAGGTTAAACTTTTAAATAGTAGTTTACTGAGCTTTCTAAGTAACAGGTGGAGTTAGTCATTCTATCATTTTATTATCAGCATTTCTGTAGCCGCCCATGCAAGAACATTAAATTCTGCGAATGGGCAAAACTTAAACTGCCTAGCAAAGTAAATAAGAAATCGATAGACTGTACATGTTTTATATATTTATACATTTCAGTAGATTTCGTTTTTACTTCCGAAGTAAGAGTGTCACGTTGCATGTGCTGGACTATTCAGTTCAGGCGCGGTCATAGCGAGATGAGACAAATAACCTCAAGCTCAAAAACACATCTCATTTAATGCCTGTTAATAACGTTTTTCAAAGAATCAAGCTTTGTTTTTCCCCTCTCAGCAAATCCTAAAGCTGATTGAAGGAGCTATATCTTCCTGTTGCTATAGTAATAGCGAACACTGCCCCCTATTTTAGACGTGTTTTCTGGTTGCTGTTGCCATGGGATTTGCAACGAGCGCTCTCGCTCCCTCTTTCGGTCCGTGTTTTTCAGTTTTGTCTCTGTGACATAAAAATGACATTCCCATAAAAGTTTATTTAGACCTAAATATACAATTACAACAAGTGTACGTGATCAATAGATATTAATGTTTTTCGCAATGTTTAATAGACACGCCCATCACAGCTCCTTTAGCCAGGTACCAGGTGGTCTGTTGCGATTAAAGAATAGCCACAAATTCAATGTTAGTATCTTCTACATACTCTAAATTGCAGACAATAGCATTAAATAACTTTTGTATGGTTTATGATGGGATATGTAATGCTATTTCCGCAATCAATCAAGACATGATATCTTTGAGGACATGAAAGAAACATACTACTGAAGGCAACAGTATGCACAGAAAACGTTATACACCGTCAGATGTAAGAAGAGGAGGAGAAGAAGTATTCATAATGCCTTCCCTGACTGAAGAGAAATTGATTTTATTTACACTTAATAGCTCTGCATGAGAGGGGATGACACCTGCTGTCTCTAGAAGAAGTCATGGAGTGACTGGATCAAAGAGGGGCTTCTGAAGGTGCTGTGATACTGTAATTCTTCTTGTGAGTCGGCTCAGCCTCGCAGTTGTAGAAGTAAGGCCTGATGCAATCTTCGTGACCGTAGTCGTAACGTTGAAGAGACTGAGATAATAATGGTTGTTGAAGTGCGGGATCTCTCCCAGGAAAGCGCTGACTCTCCCAACTCGCCGGGTCTTAATTGGTCCGTGGGGGCGCCCTGTTTGCGCAAAGCGTGAGAGAAAGTCAGCAGTACACACACGGGCACCTCAGCCACCGACAGCTCCGGTGTTGTCAGTGTATCACACTTTGAGTAGCAGTTTGCATTGAAGTTTTTTCCACCTACGTTAAAAAATAGCTGATGAGGCAAATAGGGACGTAGGTCCGCTCAGTTCCCGTAATTAATCACAACTTTTGAGTAATAAAAAGTTGGTAGGAATGATGAATCCGTCATCCTCATAAATCCAAATGTCCATATGCGAAACAATTAAAATATGCTTATTCAAACATGCTTATTATTATTATTATTATAATATGGGATGCAATTTTGTGAGGTGAGCATGCGATAGCTCACAACACGTGGTCTGAATAAACAAACACTATAAAATTGTTGTATTTTATGTTTATTTCGTTCACTTTGTTTTGGCCTCCGAGAGGCCCCCCAATCCCCTTCACACGCCCCCTCCCGACACTTGTATGTTAGTTAGAGAATGGAGTGGGTGAGAGAGCATCGCACCATGCCAAGTTCATGTATAGCACACATTAGTAACAGTTACATCACAATTTCATCAGCATCTTCCTCTGAATTCATTGTTGTCTCTTTTTCATTCCCTTGCACGAGCGATCAAATCGTTTAATGTTTCGATGACTTGGTATAACTTAGTTTATAGAAAATCAACATTCATCCTGTAGAAATATCAATATTTACTGCATCCCACTGAAGACACTGTTCCTAGGGAATCCAGATTTAAAGAGGTTTTCAACTGGCTTGGCGTTTTACCATCCCCAAAACGTCCTATTTAGAAAAACAAACTTGGAGGGCAAAGATAATATGACTAACATCACCACATCGACGCTGTTGTGTTTTATATGTGCACAGCCGCGATCTCACTGTCTGCTCATCTGAAGCAAGGCAGCGTTAAAGTTGTTTGATTTGCAGTAAAACGTATTTGTCTTGGGCGTCCAATGGGACGCTGCTGTATTCGGGGTGCGAGCATGAAACTTGGGGTGTTGGGGGCACTCAAAAACAAACTTAAGCTTTTGCGTTGGTATCCTGCGTGTTTTCTCACCTTTCCTGTATGTTAGTGCCATTTGTGTTTACTTGTGTTCAATATAAACCTCGGTCCGAATGAGCTAGTGCACGCGTACTTCGCAAACTTATTCATGTAACCATGCTTGTGTGAAAATGCTCACTGGTTCACATAGATGGATTAAGTCGGTTGATCGCGACTTCAAAGTCTTGGGCTTTACCCGGGTGACATCTCAAAAGAGTTGATCTTCACAACCGGCTCAACAGTTGATCATGTCGGGCCAGTCCTTAGAGGTTTGCAGGGCGCAAACCTCCCCTCTTGCTTTGATATGTGAGAGTTCAGCTGCTGGATACTATACGCTGTTTTTGAAACTCTAAGATCTTATAGGTTTAATTACTTCCTTTGTTGGGTGTTTACATGTTACATTTTTTAATTAAGGCGAAGACTTTATTTAAATGTTTAAGTACTTTAAGACAACAGAATCTTTGCATTTATTACATTCTCGGGGCTAATGCCTTATGCTTTCATGTTGCTTAACAATTGTAAAGTGTGATGAATTTGCATCAAGTGATAAATTAATTGGTGAGGATCTGCTGGTGTAGACAGATGGCATCATTATAGCGCTGATGACATTTGTAGTTGCACATTTAACTGTTATGGTAATGACTGGGTGCGGGGCAGAGAAGAAAACAAGCTCAGGGCCCCAGGGCCTCAGCAGAACACAGAGCGGAACGCAGATACAGCCCTCGCATCTGGAGTATTGACTGCGCTGAAGCGGTGAGATATGACGACTGGTGCCCTCTGTTGGACATATGGGGAAAAGCAACATCTTGATCGTGGCGGCTACGGTACGAGAGGGGTACAGTATTGTACATAGACATAATATCTTAATCAGGAAACAGTGAGACACAGTAAAGAGTTCAAAATGATGAAAAAAAACTTTTTTCGAAAAAAACAGGCGTTAAAAGTTTTAAAATTTTAGACTATAGTATTTATGCTGCGGGAATTCCTGTTTATTTCCCATGCTGTTAACTGGTAGTTAATGTTACTGATTTAAAAAACATTGTCTGACTTTATGCGCTTACAGCGAAGACTGTTATAAATGCATTTAAAACAGCTGCGCTATAAATGGTTGTTAGTTGTTTTGTCTGTTAGATTTGTTATAGCACTTTCTGCAGTCACGAGAACTCTTTACTGTGTCACTCACAATACAGTCGAGACTCTTTTTACGGCTTATGTAAATATTTCACGTTGTATCCATGGTTTAATGCGATTATTTCTCCTTTTAAATGATGAGATATGTAGATAACTAAGTAAAACTATTGTGATTGAATCTTGTGTTTTATTAAAATGCATTAATCAAATTATGAAATCAATATGATTATTTATCTATTCATCCAATGAGATCAAAGTTCTCTTCAGTCAGCTATGCATGGTGCTATAAATCAGTACAGTTTTATTTCAATTTATTATGTTTCTGAAACTTTAACACAATGTGACAGACGATTAGTAACAGTGGCATTTAATATTCTCATTTTTGAACCTCATTTACTGAAGTTTATGTCTGAGCAATAGCAAGAAATAATGTTTTACTTTTAATTTGCCTCAGAGTTTAAACTAGTTGTTTCTGTTAAACTGAAAAAGTTGATATTTAGAAATACATTGTTAGTGATATAACACTGAATTATAAAACATTTTCACAAAAGATATCCAGGTGGAAATCAATTATCTGAATAACACAATAAACAAAATATTTGATTACAAATCATAGTGACACATCCATTCATTTTAAAACCCTGAAATAAAAGATGTGCAAGTCAGTGTACATATATCAACATGAGAAAAACGTTGGCAAGACAAAACCTGTCAGTACAAGTGTACCATGGTAAAAACATTTAACTGTTTAACACTAACTGTAAAAACATTAACATTTACTGCAATGGTCCCCAAACCAAATAATCTTGTGTTGCAAAGTAACAAATCAGGTAGCAGACATAGTTTTTTAATCGTCTAAGCACCTGAGGCATTTGTATAAGAATCGTTGCAGAAAAAAATATTTAAAAAACAGACAACTTGGTAAAATATCAAAAAGTGAATGCTGCCTTTCCACCTCAAACAGATGAATACTGTTGAAATAAAATAGTTTTATATAGCTTTTTTTATATATTGTTTTTGCGTGTGTGTAACTGTGGCTAAATAACAAAGTAAAGATAGCTGTCCTGCTATTGATAGTAGACATATTACTGACCTGAAAGCTTGGAACGATAAAATTAAACAGATACATTGAGATTAACATGAAATTCTTTAAGCTCTGAGTTCTGTGTCTCTGTATTTTAATACATAGAATGTTCTCTCTCACCCCCTCTATACATATATATACACACATGTGTATTTGCACCATATAACCATAACCATGAGTTGCACAATAATACATAATTTTCAGGCCAGCCTACGTCCAGTTCTTCTCTAGTCCTGATGACACACAGTTCAGTGCTGGCTGAAGCTTTTGATGAGATTTATCATAATTTCTCATTTATAAAACACATCCTGTTAAATCAGTCCTGCCCAACCTCAGATCACGGCATCTCAGGTCATAAACTGCGTGTAGCCTTCAGCGCCTGTTACTATGACATCCATCCAAATCCGCATGGCCTCCGGGGACGGTGCCACCATGAAATAAAGTCGATCATGAGTCTTCACGCAGAAGGTTAAGGAAGGATTTGGACTCTGTAGGGACACAGAGAAATTTAAAGTGTGTGTAATAGCGTAAGAAGATGGTGAACAACAGCAGGGCTGGAAAAAACGTTAAGTTGCAGAAGTGTAAAAAAGAAAGCATGACGAAATCTACGTGAACATGCGGCTGCTTTGATCTCTTTTGCCTTCTGCTGTAAGAAATTCTCTTTATGGAAAGATGCCTGTCTGTTTAAACTTTCACCACATGCTTGCTGAAGTTGCCACTATAGTGTGTGTGGTGTTCTGTGGTTTTGTGTGCATGTTGATTTATTGATACTGACAGTAAAGAGGAGGTGTCGAAACAGCACGACACACGGTTCACATGCTACCACGTTTACCTTAGTCGCGCTGCGCAGGTGATCGTAATAGACCTCCTCAATGGCTTGGAAGTAGATGACGCCCTTCAGTTTGGTCTCATGCTTATCTGAGGAGTAAATACCATAAAGTGCAATTAAGCAAAATTAAAACGTTATGAATAGATGAGCTTGCTGAAAAAACAATTATTGTACGGATTAGCTTTATTATTCATTAGGAGGGGTTGTAAAGAGATTACATTTACCAGTTCAGGTTTACAGTTTATTTGCATGACATGATGGGTATGTTGGGATTTGTGTTTTACATTTTTGTAATAAATCACTCGGTGCAGGATCCTGAAATAAAAAAAACTGCAAAATCCATTTAAAGCTTTGCCTCGGGAAATAAAACAAGCATATAAAGTAGACGTTAATTCTGAAAGCGCGCACCGAGTGAGTCACCTAAAAAAGTATTGTCTGTCTCAATTTAACGCACTGCCACCCACAGCAAACAACTAGCCGAACAGACTTCTTTTTCACTACTTAGCGCAAATGAACACACATCTGTGGATTGATTTTTATGTCATGGGCTACATGCAATGTGTAAAACAACTGATGAAAGTGTGTGACAGCCTTCAGTGAGCCCTCTCGCACCTGTCTCAACCGCTAACATGTATTAGTTTCCTTTGAACGGTTGTTGTTTTTTTTTAGCCTGCCTCTATTCATTACACAAATCTGCTTAGTAATAGGATAAATAGTTTTTGTGTTTCATGTTTTTGAAGAGTGGTGAGTGTAGTACTGTTACTCAGAACTGAGCCAGGGGTAAATCTACACCCCCATCCCTCACAACGCTGGGCTAGAGAAAGTATTGCAGTTTATTTCATCATCTTCATCATCATCATCATCACTACTAACATGGGGAGTGAGGGGGTGAAAAGGCTACACACGAGCTGTGTGTGTGTGTGAGACTGTATCTAAAAGCAAGACAAGATGACTGAAAATTGAGAGAACTGAGATAAAACATTTCACTTGAACATGTCACTTCATCAATGGTGTCAGCCAGTTTTTTGTTTGTTTGTTCATATTTATTTTTTATTTTCTGTTGTTTGTACTCTTTGTACTTATTAGTATTTGAACTAAGCCACAAAAAAAGAGAAGCGTGTGCTTATCCTCACATATAAAGTCAACATATCTTGCTACAAAATCAAACAGATTAAAAAAAATTGCTTGTTTCATAACCACCTATGTACTTTATGAAAAACGTCACAGCTGTAGTGGCAATTTTTTTAAAGCATTAAAGCAGCACTTTTTTTCGTACAAAGCAATCAGGCAAAAAAACAACGGTTTTCTTACCTACGTAATAAGAGAAGGTCCTTTTAAGTCGATCGAAGACAAACCAGCGTTTTTTCCAGGACTTGATCTTGCCGCCCATCTTCACGAGGTGGCCCTTGCACATTTTCTCGGTGACGATGACATACGCACAAGTGTCCACGCTGTGGCCTGATGATTCCACGTGAGAACGCAGGTCAAACTCCTCTTTCCGAATAGGCAGGTAGCGTGTCATTGGTCGAGCCTGATGAAAGCAGAGCAGTAATTTAATAAGTGCAATCCTGTATGTTTATGTACAATAGTCACAGACTTTCCTTGTTCTCATATGTATAATAACTTTTAAACATACAGTACAGTATTTAAAAAAAAAATGAATCAAATGTTTGTTTTATTAAAATTACTTTTTGTAACTAGGAAAGTTTCTTGTGAAGTTTTATCATACAGTTCATATTCACTGCAATAACTGACTAGTTGAATCAATTGTTTTGATTGTCACGTATCTGTGTTTAAAAAGTGGGTGTCCTACTGGCCTGCCCTTCCCTGCCTGATCTCACCCCCCTCCTCTTCCTCCCATCTTATCTTCCTCCTGCTGTCTCCCTCTCACCATCTGTCTGTGCACCTCCTCTCGCCTCCTGCTGTGAGGAGCTGCTCTCTGTGCATTCTTGCCTCCCGTCTGCCCAGTCAAGCTGAGCCAATGACCTCATAAAGACTTTTAAAGAGCAACTCAAAACATTCGCTGACCTCAGAGCTGCAGTGGTTCAGCAGACTGCTGTGATAAGAGCTGTACTCAGATACTGAAACTGTCTGTCCAAGTGAGAGCAGATGCTGCTCAACTGACCCGAGATCAGCGTGTTTTAAACCTTTTTTACGTTAACACTTCATGAAGGCAATGTTTTTACATGAATTTATGTATGTTCATATAGTTAGAATTGTCTTAAAATTTTGACTTACCTATAAAATATAGAGAATTTTTTAAATGTATTATGTATTATATTTATGAATATACATACATTTAAATTTGAATGTACATGAACTACTGATCTATTAAGCATGATTATTAACAATTATTAATATTTCTTAATGATTAATTAATGAGACTAACAATTGTTGTCCCCTCCCTGGGAAACATCCCATTGTTACATCCTCCTAATAAGCTAGTGGGTGACTTGTAGTGATCTTTACTACTGATCTGAGACCAGTTTAAAAGCTCTAGGTGCTAAAGACATATATTGACCTGGGAACACTGTTTCTCCCTCATCTTGACCTCTTCCTCCACAAGCCTCTGCCTGTGTGCCGTCTCATCAAGCAGCCTCCTCTCCACCTCCTCTCTCCTCTTCCTCTCGGCCTCTAGCAGCTGCATCCGGGCCTGAACCTCCCTCTCCTGATGAAGAGACAGACAGACAGATTAAGACACAGAGGGCCTTTAATCTACAGTGAGAAGATTTAATAGGCGATAGGGGGAAAAAAAACACATACAAATACATAAAACACACAGTGCGTCGTGACTGGGGATGCATGAAAAAATAATTCAGCGAGAGATTGTCTGAGTATTACTGTCGGAGAGCTTGTTAATATCTAGTCTTTCATGTCTATCACTCTTTGTAGGTAAGAAACAATCTTTAATGCAGTGATGCCAAAGGGACCAGAAGCTTCCTTTTTAAAATTCATGAAAAAGATCTCTTTTATTTGAGAGACCGGGAGACGGATAGATTATATTTCACAGGCAATTAAAGTTTAATGGTACTCACTTGACTTTCCACCAGTCGGGCTTTTTCCTGCTGGGCCTCCTTCAACATCTTCTCCATCTCCTCCAACCTCAGTGCAGCCAGCCCATTGTTACTGAGGGAGAGACGAACACGGTTACTGTTGCCGTGGTATTGGCAGAGGAAGACATTGGGACATGAGTGCTGGACACCGTAGACAGATCATTGAACGCTTCACTGAATTTTACTGAGGCCACGCACTTGGGTCGAGGTGGATGTAATTCTTTGCAATTTTACTTTTTAGAGAGAACCTAAAGGGCCCATCTCAAAGAAAAAGGTTGACCAGAGTGAGAACAAGGTGAGCTGTAGAAGTATGAAAAGTGCTGAAACATCTAAGTAAAATGTAGGAACGAGTGGTCAAAGATTCTTGCCCAGGTCCGCTGATGCTGAAAAGTAGGCCAACATCAAGAGAACGTCTTTTTGTGACTTCAACATCTTTTTGTGACTTTCAACACGAAACACCTGAAGCATCCCTGGCTCTAAGGAGCTCACGCTGTACAGTGACATTCTGTGCTTGTTCTGCCTCGGGACAAGAGCAAACTTTGAAGACGAGAAGAATAGCATGACACTTTGTATGGGTGCATGTGTTGTCATGGAAACAACCTAGGAACTATTCTGGGAAAAGGATGAAAAAACACTTATGGGGAAATTGGGTGGTGTGACCCGTTGTCAAGGGAATGGAGGAAGAACGAAGGGTTCCCTTGACAACTGCATCTTACCTTTCAGGTGAGCAAGCAGAGTTGTTGCCAGTGGATACGCTGGTCTCCACGCTGTCCGAGCTCTCCAGACTCAGGGTGTCATACGTGGATTCTCCAGCTGGGGGTGCTTGGTGGTGTAGAATGGAGTGGTGTACCATGGGAGCTCCCGATGATGGGAAAGGGGAATGAGTGCTCTGTGGCGCCCCCCAGTGGCTTTGAGGGTCCATCACAAGTTTCTGTTTAGGATCTGTGGGGCGGATTCTGGAATCGTCACACGCATAGAGCCCTGAAGTAGAATAATAAAAGAATTTAAATCCACAGTATTCTAAAAGTTTGTTTTCCTAATCGGCCTTCAGTTGTGTAAGCGGAACAACAATCATTCATCTTATACTGTTGACAATATAATATTAATGAATAGTAGGTTACCTTTGCCTTGCAGATCTAACTGTCTCTTAGAGTCTACGTCCAAATAAGCAGGAGACAGATCTGGTAGACTCTGTAGATAATAATAATGGCGATAATGAATAAACTACATGAGTGTAAACACATTAATAAAAAGTATACTAAAAGAACAGCTTCTCCAAATACATGCACTAAAAGCCTCAAAACTCCAATTCTGATTTCATGGGGCTTTAAACTGAAAAGGAAAAAAGAGTTTTGTGACCTTCAGAGTGAAGTTGAAAGTTGTCTTACTTTGGTGGGTGTATTTCTGCCTGAGCAGGTCATGCTGGAAGGTGGAGGTGTGAAGGTGCCATTGGTCTGTTCCACCTCTCCATCCTGCTTACACTTGGAGATCTAAAAAGAAAACCATGGCAAATATGACCATTTCCCCCATAGCAACAGAGAACACCACACCTAACAACAAAGAGGAAGGGATAAATTTTTTGCCAAGGGACCACATTTTTTTGCCCACTTAGTTTTTGAAAATGAGAAGTGGCAACTACTTCTGGACACCGAGAGGTCATGTAAGACAGAGAACTTAGAGACAGACAAAAGAATGTAAGCAGAGATGACAGACTGATGAGGAGAGTTTACCTGCATAGGTTTACGTGAAGAGAGGCACTTAGCTGGCAGAGGGGGAGGGCAGGCATGGCTGGGCTCCCCAGCTGCCATGATTTCCTGGTACCAGCGTTCTGAATCTAGCCTGGGGACTGAAGGCCTACTCCATGCAGGCTGGGTCTAAAGGGTAGTTCAGGGAAAGTGATTGAAAGAAAACAAGAGAGGAAAAAATGATACAGAGCGGAACTAGAAATAAAGTAAATTGATAGAGGACATGTATGCATTTGAAAGAACAGAACATTAGAATTTTTTTTGTATAAAACTTAAAGTAAATATATAACTGATAAAGAAGATATCAAAAAGGTTTAACACCAAGCAAGACACTTTATTCTACTTTGTGTTCACACACTGCTCCTAATGAACGAATCCAGAACGACAATAGCTACACGGAAAAACAATGATAAACCCATAAACACCAGGAACAAGTGCTGCACACACCTCAATGGGAAGCGGCTGGGAAGAGCCACACTGGGATGTGTGGCTGGAGGCGACAGGGTCAGTGACCATAGCTTGGAATGATTGGATGGAAGTGGGGGAAGTGTCAACTTTGGGCATCCCGAACAGCTGGTTTAATTGACTAACCGTCACATACTCCTTTACACGAACAGAGCATTGCCCACACACACACACACACACA
>JAZGTK010014115.1:0-13929 GCA_036877625.1 Ambastaia sidthimunki
TCCCAGTTACAAACAATCAGATGCATAATCTTTATTCTTAGGCTTTATCCATATTGGCTGCGGATCAATTGCAATAGAAACATTGAAGAAGCTTCTATTACAGTCTTATTAACCAAGTTAACAATTCAGTAATGTTACAAATAAAAAAGTTTTAGTTTAGTGTTAATTATAAGCACATTTATACTTAAAATATATAATAATAACATGATGACAAAATGTCATGACAATGTTCTGCAGCTCAGCAGGTACATGTATTGATCACAGGTAACAATAAGATTAATCAGAATTCAGATTAATTTAGAATTCAGATTCATCAATCAGATTTTTAATTACATAATTGTAGTACAAGTTTCTCACATAAAACCACATTGACTTAACGAATGAGAACATTTAAAATCACTTTCTTGAGTCTTGTTATTTGCATTAGATGTAAATTGTAAAAATTGTATTGTTACACTGTCCTGCAGGTGCTTGAGTCTTAGATTATTTTCAGAAAGAAAAAAGATTTCAGTACAGCATAGCCGGCATTTCATACCTTGAATTATTGATATTGATTATAGATAAACTGTGGTGGACTGACCATCTGTACAGGGTGTTTCCCTGCCTTACTCCAAGATTATCTGTGAGGCTTCAGCACGCCTCAGAATCTCAGAGGATGGATTATTGATTTTTGCAAGGGATTCATATAAAACATTATTTAACTGCCTATCAATTAATAATATTTCTACAGCATGTATCTAAGCTAATGTTAATTTTAACCTTTACTAATACATTTTTAAAATCAAAAGTTGTCTGTCAACATGAATTAATGGACAATGAACTCTTGTATTTGCATTAATGACATTAACAAGGCTTAATAAATGCTGTAAAATGTATTTTTATTGTTAATGTTAGCTAATGTATAGCTAATGTATTAAGTAATGTTAATCAATGGAATTTAATTGTAAAGTGTTACCAAAAATACTACTATAAATAGTACAGCATTACGCAGGGATAAAGATTTAATTTAACAGAATGCTGTACAGTTGTCACATGACTAAATAAAGTTATTTATTCAGAATTGTTAATTCTGTGAGTTTTACAATGAAATTGGAAGGTCAGGGACAAATGTGTTGCATTATGAGAGATGGTATTCCGTACGGTATTCTCTGTACACTGCACATTTGTCATCCTGATATTGAATGTATATGAAAATTTGCATACCACTGTAAGGGTGGTTTCACTACAGTGGTTCAAGCTGTAGGAATGCCGAAATGACTAGAAAAATGTTAACAGCAAGATGGTATAAAACTGTATTTTCTGTCAATTTCCACCCTTCTGCTATATAAGCGCAGTTATGATAGCTAAATGTAGGAGAGCGTTGCTATAATAAATATACTGTATTGCATTAGGTAGCTTTCAATTATTAACAAATAATCAAAACAAGTTTGCATATAGAGTTTATTAATATTACTGAATGAGGTTATACATAAAACGGTTACAATGAAAATGCATCAAATGGTAGATAATGTATGTATACAATTAACTATGTATGTGAAGAATGTTATCTTATATCTTAGATATAGAATGAAAGATAGCAGGAAAGAAAGAGATGACTGAAAGCTCGGCCTTGTGGCCTGAACCCCAGAGCTCAAGTAAAGAAGAGTGCAAAAAGTGAGCACAAAGGAAAAAGAGAGCAAAGGACAAAAAGAACAAGAAGAGACAGAACATCTCTTACATTCCTTTTTATCCTTTCCTTGACCATGTGACTGAAACCAAACCTAAGACAACCAAAGTGACCAATCAGAATACAGAAAGTATGCAATTCTAAACATAACCTTCCTTTTTTTTTTACCTTGAGCAAAAGAATATTTAGTCACAGCAGACAAGTCTATTTTTATGTGAATTAAAACACTAGGCAAATCAATAACAGAAAAGTGATAACAGAAAAGCAGTGAAACTTGTGGGGTCATATATTAGTTTGCCATATTTCTAACCACACTGCTAGTGTTGCAACAAAACCTACCTACAGTACAATTGTTAGAGTGTTGTGGTAATATCCAAGTCTCACGTCTAAGTTATCATCTTGTTTTATTGTGTGCATCTGCTCTTTGCAAACATCTCTCTTGTAGTGGTTAGGAATGTAATTTATACAGTAGGCCAGCTTATTAATGCAAACATTAATAAGTCCCTTGCCCCATATTATATGCCTTCTTCAAAGCGTCTGCTTATGAGGCCACATTAAAAAATAGTACCCCTCACCATCTTCATTCAATATTATATTTAAAATTCTGTTTAAAGCACATCATGCATAAACAAGGCACTACTTGTGTAGTGCACACATATAATTTCTTTACTGTATAAATCAGTTATGAGGATATAAACTATTCCAGTTTGTTCTGTATATGTGAGTGACTGCATATTTTAATATTTTTCTGTATGATATTTTGTATTGTTTGTGATTGCCCGTATGACTTGCTAATTGCAGCTATTTTTTTTCATGGAATTAAGCATTTTTGTAATTGGAAACTCAAGAAAAGGGTTAACAAAACACTACACAGCTGCAGTGGCTATTGTAACCAAGGTTCTTGTAGTGTTAAGATGACTTGCAACAGGAAGCAGTGGGCTTTAATTGCTTCCCAACAGACTGCTACCTTACAGAGAAAGCAGGTTAATTGTGTGGGCCGGGAAAGCCATTTCATGACCTTTATCAAGCATTACCAAACACAGCTTTCTGAAGCTTTAATGTTTACAGGTTTGCTTCCTATTGCGCACGAAATAGGTTGACTGGTTTCATAAATAAAAAGGGCAGTCCTTCAAGAGGACATTAATTTATATGCATAGTGCCACACAGGACATTTAAAAATGGTGTTCATCTGTATAGATCACAAGGTACATAAGTAAACAAGTTCTGTACATTTGTAATGTATCAAAGACCTTTAATACACCATACCAGCAAAATAATAGAATTGTAACAATATTTGTTATCTATAAGTAATTTTTAAATAACAATAAATAATAAAAAAAATAATTTTTAAATATCCTGAAATGTGAATGGTGCTTACCAATCAAAACTAGCTTTTCTCCTGCTGCACTTTGATGTTTTAAGTGATTGCTTACCCTAGTATTGCTCACCCTAGTAAAAAGAGCTGCTGTCCTAGTATTGTAGTTACAATATTTGGACTGAAACCAAAAGCCTTAAATGAATTTTCCACAATTACATGCTTATATGCTATACTTTGTATTGTACACACATACCATATCCATCCACTCACAAATGTGTGTACTGGTTCCCTCATTACTATTCTTCAACTGGCATTCCTAACATCTGATCAAACGGGCCAGTCTCTAAAACCCCACATTTATAATGACGCCACCTTGAAAGCTTTTGAGGTGCATACTTTTATTGGGACTAGGCTGGTTCCTTCTACATACTCTTGCACTGAGTATCTGCTAAACTATAGGCTTGAATTCTCCCTAGGACTTTTCCTCTCTCATGAAAAACTCTGGTTGTCATGGCACTTTTTGAAATTTCCTGGAACTCATTCAGCCATACAGTAGCTCTGACAAGCATATATTTTTCTTAAATTTTTTTTAACTGGTAAGTAAATTCTATCATTTTTAATCATCAATTTTTGTTCTTCTGTTCCTTCTTACATCAGTTCCTTCTTACATCAGATTGACTGTTCTGGTCAATCTTTATCTAATTTTAACCCCACCAGCCAATTTGTCATTAATTTAATGTTTAAATCAAACTCTTTATGTTGTCTTCCTGACCTTGCCCCCATATCACAGATGTTCTCTTTCTATTTCTCACTTGATAAATTGTAGCCTTGCTTCTTACACTGATGTAAAAACAGCTGCTGTTATCCCTGTTCTTAAAAAGCCTGACTTAGATTCTCTAAATTTACATAATTATAGGCCACTATCTGACTTTCGTAGCCAAAGTTTTAGAGAAAGTTGTGGTTTCCCAGATGCATTATCAGCTTCAAACTAATAATCTCAGCCTAGTGTGTAGTCAATAATATTTTCTTCTTTGTGGACTCTTGGGCTCTTAGTATCCTATTAAAAATGAAATATTGTTAATTGCCTCTGATGCCCAGGTTAAATAAATTAAACTTCCCATCTGGGTTATTGTAATTCTGTGTCTATTGGAATTACTCAGTAGAAGTGTTGCAAGATTACATCTTCACTCAGCTCACATCACTCCTCCAGGATCTTCACTGGTTACCTGTTTTATCTCACATTCAATTTAAGATACTCCTCTTAACAGCTTTAAATGGTCTTGCCCCCACAATCTGTCTGACCTAAAAGACCAAGTAGGCGTATAAGTATGAACAGCACCAGTGATGCTTGCCCTGGTGCTCTTGATTTTTGGCATGTAACCCAGACCATGTTTTGCTATGGATATAAAGTATACCTCAAAGTATGTAGCTTGTTGAGAAGAGAAGTGCTTTGACTTGTAATTGGACAGTTTGGAAGATTTTAAAATGTCATGGAGTTACACTGAAGGACTAGAGCCCAGTAGCTATATCATAGAGATTTGGGAGTGAGCTTTGTGAGGTCATGTGACTTAAGCCAATAAATAACCACCCACTAGTCACCCAGAACAAGCTGACGACTCCATAGCAACTCATGGCACCTTAGAAACTGCATTGAAACACATCAAAATCAATGGACAGGTCAACGGACAATATGGGTCAGGATGTGTTTGTTTGAACAAGCAATTCTTATAGATTGTTCAGTATAAATCTATTAAAAATAGAGCTTTTAGTTTAACATGGTGATTAATTGTGACCAAAAAAACCAATGGTGTTATAAACATTTATGCAATTAATAGTGACAGATTTTTGACTCAATGTGCCAGTTATTGTATTTTAAAAGTGACATCAATTAATTTGATTCATTCATTGACAATGTTGTATTATTATTAATGTAGTAAAAACCAATATTATTCTAAGCACATTTTCAACTGCATCAGGTAAGTTAAAGGATGATCACTTTAAATATCTCTGTCGGTTTAGCCAAAGCCCCTTAGGAAACTTCTTGTTTCCAGACTGTATAAATGTTTAGCACTTCAGGTAAACCATTAGCTGGTGACCTGCCAGTCAACTGCCTACATGCCACATGCCGTCTGCTGACAGTCAGCCAGTGTGTCAGTGGATGTCGGTCCACCACCTGACCACCGTCTCGGCTGCTCTACTCAGCCATCTGGCATGGCTTTCTCTCTTGAGACAGGATTAAGTGCCCTCGCCTGTCAGACAAATGACAACAGTTCCACTGCAAACTCCAAGAAATAAGAGAGAAAAACTGCTTAGTTACAGTGCTAAGACTGATATTGCTGAGTCCTTGAATTTTACATAAATAGCAAACTCTCTTGAGTGTCATTGAGTTTGCCAATTGTAGCTCTTTCTGTCACCTTTTTTTTTGCACATTTATGTGTGGATCAGCTTTATCTAATAAAGCTTTTTTCCAAATGAATGTTTTCAAATATTATTGCATGCATGATAACTATGCATGATATCACTGCATATAAACATATGTGTGGTGGTAATATTATTAAATATTTTTTGAATATTGTAGGTAATATAAATAATTTCTTAACAAGCAGCTAAATGAAGATATAGGGCGCATTAGAAATCAGCACTAAATTAAATAATGGATAAATAATGAAATTCATATAAGTATCTCACTTTTTTATTAAATATAGTGTTTTAGTACATCATTTTGTCACTACAGTATTGGTTAGGCATCTTTAGTTACACAATGGCCTATGTTTCTTTTGTTTAGGGTGAATGTTTGTAATGATCTGACTCACCTAGCCTCCCAGTTTTACTCCCTGTATTTAATTTAACCTCAGCCACATCTGTTAGTCTGACAAATGATTGTTTATTTTTAACAAGAAGTGCTTGATATCCAAGTATCTAAGGACTAATTATCAAACAAATGAACAAACAAAAACATTTTGATATATGAATACAATAGGAATACAAACATAGATCTAGAACGTTGTCCTTGGAATAAATACTTTATAAATGTAGCTTTAAAAAAGAGTGTTTTTCTTTGATTCTAAAATGATTAGCTTGAAAGTGCATAGTGTTCATAAATACCTAAATACTCTCTTAAACCTTTAAAAGAGTGGAAAAAATAAGAAGAAAGATTATAATGTCTAAAGCCATATTTAAATTACCAAGGCAAAAAATTAGCATCTGAGACTTCTTGAAGGCAGTGTCACACATCATATCACAATAGATCATAAAGATCTTCTCAAAAGCTGAATGCTGATAATAACTCTTTTAGAAGCCTCAAAAGAAGAAAGTAGAATTATACTGTGGTGGGTTTGACCTCTAGTTCTCCATTGTAATAATTCACAATGCAGACTCTCAAGAAGTAATGATTTGTTTTAATCGGAGACACAGAGCTGTTTTCATGCAGCAGTTTCATATAAACACTGTGCAACATTTACAACATGTGTTTTTTCATTGTGCTTCAAGTATCATTCAGCCAGAAAATGTGATGGAACCATTGTAAAAAGAAAATGCAGGTCTGTAATTTAAAAACACCAAAAAATTAGTGTTCAGCAACCTTTAAGAGACCCTGCTGAATTTCCTCTTTGTATTAAACTGTAAAATTGCTGGAACGGTAAATATTCTTGAGAGAAAGAGAATGTTGCACCACTTTGAGTAATCTCTGATTGTAACTGAATGTAGAAAATGTCTTTATGGCTAGAAAATACTTCTTAGTTTTATTCATTAACTTTCTAAGTACACAGAAATAAATAAACAAAAAATAAACAAACAACATTATATAAAATAAATATAATAAAAGGAATATCTATTCTCTTCCCCCTTTAAATCACTATTATGAATTACATTGGTCACTGCCAAGTGTGAATGACTCATTGGGCCACATATGCACCATATTCAGCTATGTAATTAATGTCTGTCTGTGAAGTCTGTGAAAACTAGTTATTCTTGAACCTCACACCAAAACGTGTTTGTGGTGTGTACAATTATGTTTTAATTAGCTTTCTTATTAGTCAAGGATCCTGTAGAATAAGATCCTCCACTAGAATTTCTAGTACTTTGCTAACACTTTATTTTACAGTGTCTGTTACACATTACATGTACTTACTGTAGTAAGGGTTAGGGTTAAACCCTACTCCTAACCCTAGCCCTGTTATGTTAAGTACATGTTGTTTATTAATATTCCTCAGTTCTGTATAATTGCACTGTAACAAACACACTTTAAAATAAAATGTAACCAATTTCTTAATATGATTAATTATTATTATATTTAGTTCAATATGTAATGATATTGTGTAGGTTGTAATAGTAAATTGCAATTAAACTTAAACCTTTCACCTTTTTCTTCTACTGCACTCCCTAAGATAGCTTTTATGAGATGTGGTTTTCAAGATAACTGTAGATAAAATCTATATTAGAACCATCTTAAATGAAACATGAATTAAAATTAATCAAGTCAAGTATATGTTCACGTTTGCTGGTATTTAATCTACAGGCTGTTGGATACTTTTTGTGACACAATTTTTTTTTATTTTAATGTTTTATTATTTATTCCCAATACACTGTGGCAAATGAATTGTGTACTGTGTTCTTTTAACCTGCCCACGTCAATCTGTAAAGCCATGTACTCACATACATTACTATGTAAAATGACCTGTATGATAATTTAAGTGTATTTGCCCCTGGATTTTTTATTGTACAGTTTGAGACAAAATTCACACAATTATTATGTTATTGTTTTAACAGAAGAGACAGAAAGACAGCTCGCTGTGAAACTCTGCTTGGTTGCGGAGGTCCTGTTGAGGGGGGATTTTTTGCACTTTCCTGATATATAAGTTGCCAGCTGGACCAATTCTGTGTTGATGAAGGGGAAATTAGAAATGGAAACAGGGTATAAATATGCCTCAGTGTGAATATTTGTTGTTGCTGTGCAAACAGTTTGGTACACCCCGGGGAAGATGGGACATGTCATTTCTTTCAACATCTCTCTCAAGAATGGTACATAATAGAAAAAAAATATAGAAAATAGTTTCTGCTTTACTGTTAAAGATTATTTATATATATTGTTAATAAGCATTCAAAATAAGACCTTTTAGTGTAAAAGGAAAGATCAGTTGTGATTTTGTGTTGACTTCAAGCAATCTGGAATCCCAGGATATATTAACCTCCAACAGAGCTGCTATGGATAAACCCTATTAATCACATTTAATCAGTTATCATCATACATAACAAACAGTGTCATCATTTAGTGGCTTGTAGCTTCTGAATTCTTTGCAAGGGTGGCAAAACAAATACAGTACATTCACATTGTTCAGATTTACTTAGAACCCCTTAAATGTCCCTAAAGTCTTATGTAGTACCAGTCCAACTTGTTTGATTAAAATTGTTGATTCCTTGCTGTATTATCCATAATTTTTTTAATGTATTCTGCCATGGATCAACACCTATAGGTCTTTTATAAAATGCAAGGTTCCAGGATTTTGAGTTGCCCCATTTTCTATGGCAGCATCCTAACTGGATTAGGATCTCATAACTGTGCGATTTGGAAAGCTCTACATTCTGTAGGCAGCAACTCATACAAATAGCTCTCTGCTTGTGCTGCTTAAATGATACTCTTTGTTGTTTTTAATACGGGTGATATAGGAGAGGGACAACAAAATAATTACAATTATATGTGGCACAGAAAACTAAGTACTAAAAAAGTCAGTTGTACTTATTTAACTAATTTTATTTATACTTTTTAGAATGGAATGTATTATAAATACATTTATAATCAATGCTTTCCCTGCTTGGTCATTTATCTTAATTATCCTATTTATTTAGCATTTAGTTTATCATTAAGCCTGTTGCAGTGCATTGTGGGATTACCTTCTCTGCAAAGAATATGTGATGCTTCTTTACAATTTTGACCAGAATAAGGTATCTTAGATGAAAGCATAACATTAAAACTGTACTTTATCTAATAGAGTTTGTGTTGGGAGCACACCGATGTTTGATGCTTTTAAATGCTGCTTCCTTCATCTCAGTATGCTTTGGAACACAGCAGTTGTTTAACTCTGTCCATCAGTGTAGGTCGAGGGTTATCTAACCCCTGGCTGTTAGTTTTGCCACTTCAAACATGCTTATCTTCAACAGTAGCGCTTTTTCAGCACTGTAGTGCAGTCAGGATAAAAAATGAAAGTGTGCTTGTTTGAATAAGAAGAGGAAGCAGAGGGGAAAAAGAGAGGTACAAAACAAATCACACTCAACTCGGCTGCAAATGAAGTCACGGAATCCAAGCAGAACAGCTGCTTAAAAGTGATGATAGGAGCAAACAAATTAAAACAAAATCAAATCTTCCTTGTCACACAAACAAAAGGGATAAAGTGGGTTGATGAATCATTTGGTAGGAAAAATGAGTGTGCCAGTGGAGGAAGAAACTGTGGTTGTGATAAATATTATGTGGCAGAATGCTCCTATATTTATATCAAGGCCTTTGCCTTAATAAGTATTATAATTAGAAACAAGGGTGGCAGTTGAGTCTAGTGCCTCAAAGCTCCAGTTCTTTCATTTCAATTAGGTTCCCTGGTGTCAAACTGCTGGCTCTGACATCTACAGAAAAATATCAGAGGAACATTCGCATGCCAGTCTATTGTCGTAATGTCTGAAAAAGATATCTGCACACCGGTGGTCTTTTCCTTTGCCCACAGAATCATTGCATCTCAAGTGATGTTTCTCAGTAGCTCGCCAGCACTGGTGTAGGAGGTCACACTCATAACAAGAAACGTCTTGTTGTGGTATCTTTCACCTCTCCATCAATTAACACAGCTCATCAAAGATAACTGCATTTTGGTGAAGCAACATATGACTCACATCCATGTGGCCCTGTGATAATCTCTTCTTTTAGCAAGACGTTTTCTAACTGGGAGGTGAAAATGAACAGGTGTCATTAACAGACACTGATTAAATGTTAAAATCAAATTTTAATCATTAACAATGTTTCCCTCCATCACGGTGAGAAATTAAGTTGAATTTTACTTAAATGGATCATATTTCCTTTAGGTAATATTCCTGCAGCTCATTTATTAAATCAACTGATGTTGATGTGTATTGAGGCTGTGCCCAGCTAAGTGGAGATAGAGCCTCCTGCTGTGGAAGATCTCTGATCTGCTTTGGCAATGGAAAGGAAGAGGTGGTGGGAAGCGCTTCCCTGATGGCATTACAGGCTGCCTGTTGTCCTTAGGGCAGGTGATACAAAGAATCATGTTTTCCTCGCTGGAATTGGCCCACCTTGTTAGCAAACATTTGGACAACTGCCAACTACTTGGCACTGCTTAGCTCCAACCAGACCTAAAGACCAAAACATGTTTTCCACTACATGATCACACTAGGAAAGCTATGGTTACAATTGTGCCAGTTTGGTTGGAGGCCAGGCATCCCTCAAGGCTGTATCCTCTGATAGCTTGTAATTTTATAAGGGAGGTAACAGCATAAATTTAATTTTTATTCAAAAATATGCACCATGGATGTTGCCATTACCATTGATGTCACATTGCTTACTTTGAGTGATTTTGTACATAATAGAATTAGAATAATGTATATAATTGTATATATAGTAGAATAATAAGACATTGTAATAATGCTTGAACGATACGTAATAGATAAGACATTGTTTAGATAAGACAAATTTTGTATAATTTAATTTATGCAAAATGATGTTAAATTGTGTTGAAAAGGTATTATGTCTGTAAAAAGCCTTTTCCTTCAAATGCATATTCAATTTTAACAACGTTCTTACTGCTAAATGATAATTCCCAACTTGCTCTAAATGAGAAGGACAAAAAAGGGATGTGGGAAGACAGTCGTGGTAACTATAAGTTTTTAGTATACTTTTCTGAAAAATACTGAATTGCAAACAACACAAGAACAATGTAATTAGTATAATTCATTCATACTGTGACGCATACTAGTATGCAAATGTGATATCATGGTTTACTTGAGTTTTTTTTTAAGTTTTTTAAGTTTTGCAACCAGTAACCAATTCATCCAACAAAAGGTTGGATGTTGTAAGGTATCTCACATTTAATCCAGATCATTTATTATAATAGTAAATTTAAATAAGCTTTTGTAAACAAAAAGTTTGGGACCTGTTATTCTAACAAGTTATTCACTAAACACATAAAACTAACAGAAAAGTAAATTCCTTTTTTAGCAGTAAAGAAGGTCATTAAACTTATGTCTGTTAAACTGTTTGCTTATTTCTGTTTTTCTTTTTGCAAATCCAAAGGAACCCAAGGTGACAAAGGTCAGGGAAAAACCGAATGAGTTGGCCTTTAAAAATGTCACTTTTTATAAGGATTGCTCTGCAAGCTTCCTGACAGAGAAGATTCATGACGTTATAAACAATGACATATTCGCATTGCAGTGAGCAAACCTCACCCAAATAATAAACCAACAGCAATAACAAAAACAGATTTATATCTACATCTTTCCTATCGCTCTCTCTCACACACTCACTGAACTGACCACTGTTTTAATATACCAGGAGGCGGACATTGCTGTTTACGGTAATAGTCCCAATCTCGAAAACACCATTATCATTATTACATGAAAAATGTTATGGGTTTTGAGACTGTAATTCTGGGCTACATGTTTCCATCATTGACAAATGAATAATGCATCAGACAGCACTCAACTAATGCAACAGTGTTGAGTGTAATTTCAAACATAGTGGGAGGCAAGTCCCCCCGAACCCACCGTACACTCATTAAATCAGACTGCAAGAGCAGTGAGGAACAGACTGAGCTCTCTGCTGTTTACAGATCGGAGATAGCATTCATCTCTTTGTGTGCATGTGTATGCAGCGGTATCATCTTGTTAAATATTTTCTGAAGATTCCTATGGTGAATATTTTTAAAGAAGCACCACATACCACAGTCTTTCAAGGGATTTAGGGACTAAGTTTTTGCCAATTGTGGTTGAATTGGCCATAAATATTTCCCACTGGCCTTACATTTGTTGTCCCTGTGACAAATAGTATTAAATTTTGAACCTGGTTTTTGGCTTTGAATAATCGCAATTCTAGTTCTGACAGTCTCTAAACGTCTGATTAGCACATTTTGCAGATCTCCCAGCAAATTACCAGCCAGACAGTGACTCACAGTTGACCTGAATATGACATTCTCACTAATTCCTCCTGCAATCATGTTCATCCCTGAATGTTTTCCCTTTATTTAGCATTATTTAATATGGAGAGTAAACATATGCCTTCCATAAGGCCTGTCTTTTGATGTGCCCTAAGGACACACAAGCTTTGTCTTTGAGATCAGACACCACACCATAAGGTGACTGTTGGAAGAAGCTTCTTTGAAGACATCAGGCCTTTCAATTCAAAGGGATGCATTGTGCTTCACACTGTTGAAAGCGCTATCAAATCTCACCTGGCCGCATAGAATCTAGATGTGTGCTGCATCCTTATGTCCCCTGCTGGTTTATTCACAACAACTGTATGATATGGATCTGTCGGATTGGCACAGAATCACACATAAGCTCCTTTGGGAGTGTGATGGGTGTGTTGACGTTATAAGATTGGATTTGTGAATCTGTCTCATTACTCTTTCTCAATGTAATGCTTAAGGTTAGTAGGATACAACAAAGGTGAGGTTAAAAACGAATGCGAACAAGATGTCCATGGTTTTCAAAATGACTCTTAAGCTTTGCTTGATGTGTATTACATGGCAGAGATCACCAATAATAAGGCATTGGTAGAAAGAAATCTAGGTTTGATTCCATCTTAAAGTTTAGAGCACAACATGGATTGGTAAATTTAAAAAAATCCTAAATGTCAAAGTCAAATGCAATCACAGTGATATCAAAAAGACAGAATATGTGGTAAACATGGCTAGCTTTATTATGTTGTATGACAATGTCACTTTCATATGCAGAGCAGTCAGTTACTCATGGACGCTGGGAAGACTCTCTGCACTGCTAGAAGTTGATGAGTAGTGCACACAGATGGATGTGTCATAATTTGTTTGAAACCATCTAAAAGTTTAAAGGCTTGGGCAGAGCAGAGATCTGCTAGTTTAGGACCTGATCAAAGAACTTAGTAATGTCTTTGCAGCAGAACATGGGTTATAGTGCTGTGCTACAGAATTTAAAAAACCCAAAGTTAAAGCCTTTACTTAAAGTACAAAATTATAAATTATAAACTAACTGTAACACTAAATATAGATCCAGATTAAAGTCCCCATATGCTCATAAGATTTTACTAGCATTTTTTGAGTAATTAAACATATTAAAAAATAAATTTGCAATTATTTTATTGTATTATACTTGATCATAAACGACCCAAACTGCTTTTGAGATTAATAAAAACGCTAAGGGATAAATCTCACCAGGTAATACAGACCTCCCCGAGTTTCTAGAAAGAAGTGTAAAGGGATTTATAGAGGTCCTTGTCTTTCCATACTGGATTATCGTAACAGATGTTCATTAACGTTATCCTTGCTTAGTTAAAGCCTTTTTACGAGATTTTTGGACACAAGAAGGTCTTAAGGTACAGAGATTTACAGTAGAAAATAGGTGAAAGTAAGTAGTTCTAAAGCATGATGCATTGCATCTATTTATTCAGTAAAGAAAATATTGATTCTTTTAGAGTAAGTTGTAGTATCTTCCAGGTTGTGCCTGCTCACCACGTGGAAATTGAACATGGTAACAGTGTGTGTCAAATTGTAAGAGCAGAGACCCTGATATTCAGTAGCTGGCCAGCACATTCAGTCTTGCATTGTGTGGACATGGAACTGCAATTATAAGACCATTTGAACATCCAACATTGCTAGTACTATTGATTCTTCTAAAAATATCTAGTGTGCAAAGGCATCTAGTATGCCCTAAAGTTCATTACTATGACCCATGCCCCTGTTATTACATATTTAGTCTTAGT
>JAZGTK010014116.1:0-13928 GCA_036877625.1 Ambastaia sidthimunki
GGAGGATGAGGCATTCTGGTAATTATGTATCGGGGATATAAAAGGATTCCCATAGCAACGCATCAGTCTCTAGGCAAATGTGTCTAATCTGTATTTGTTTTGCTGAATTAAATGGTAACTAAACTGAAACTTTGCCACCCATCATGCTTTTATCTTTTCTATGTTCAGATCTTTCATTTGCAATCTACACCCTTCACCTTGTAATGCCATCTGCACATTTAGTTTGTGCCTGTAATCTTTTTCACTTTCCCAGCAACTTAGCATACAAGTTATTTAGCTGAAAGACAATTCAGTAAATTCTGTTTCTGTTTTTCTGTTATAGCTTGACACTTTTGATAAACAGAAATGCTTTAGTTCTATCAAAGAGAGGTTTGTTTCACTGAAAATTCAATTTTTATGCTGTTGAACTGAAATGTGGTACTCCATCTAAACATTTATTTTATTGATTTTATTATTTTTTTGAAGCATGTAGCTTTTATAAACCTATAAATATTTGTTTTGTTTTTTTTTAAGTCATTTGTCACATCACAAGGCCATTTAAAATATATCTCTGAAGACCTAAAAAGTTGTAGTTTCTTCCCATATACAGTGCATTTCAATTTAAACTATATATTTAGGCGTTGATTAAAAATGTCACATTAGCTATTTGCCTACAATAAATTTTAAACACATCCATTTTAAAGACATAAATTACTTTGAAAGACATAAATATAAATTTTAAAGACATAAGATATTATAACCTCCTGAGCATGTGCACGGCTAACTTGATCCTTTTGACCTAGTTACCATGTCATCATATTCTTGCCAGCTATCATCATCTCTAATGCAGTGTATGACTAATGACTAAAATTCACTAGCTTTTAGTTCACAGATCTCAGCAAAGCAGAGAAGACACACACACACACACACACACACACACATTGATCCCCTTTTGAAAAGCCTTTTGCTTTTCTGCTTGGTGTTCATATTATTTTGCGGACTGTCTGCTGAGCCCCTCCCAGACCTGCTTTGAAATCAGACTTTACTGTCCAAAAGCTACAAACTTGCTGATCTTTTCCATTGCTTGTGCTTGTAGTTTGGATTTGTGTGCCATTGCTGTCAATAAATCAGCCGTGTCACAGTGCAGAGCCATCGGGCGTTTGGTTATAGCTTCAAATCATAATTAAATGCACAGATGAAATAAAAGTACAACTTTAGCAGGAAGTAACAGTTCATTACTGAAGCTTTGTCCATGTCAGCAGAAGTGAAATGTACAGATAGCCAGCACAAGCGTTGATCCCGGTGCTCACTGTTAAGGGTAATCTGATCTGTTTCTTTAACCTCTCTGGCTTGTTTGAACAGTGGCAGAGTAAATCATCCATTAGCTGTTAGCAAGCGTGAAACTTTAGCTCCTCAACACCCCAGCGCCCCATTGCTGTACACACATTAGGCCAGCAGTCTCCATACCCTGATCGGAGGCGGTTTAACCCGGTTCTGTGTGGAAGAATTCTGCCAGTTGTGATTTCTTTCATCTGATTTTTCGCTGGTGTCAGTTGACCCCAAACAGAAACTAAATTCCTAGAATGGATACCACTCTTAGGTGAAAGGATTTTATTAAAAAATGAGAATTAAGAGGAAAATAAGAGGTTTCTTTCTAAATGCTGTAGTTTTATGGTTTTTACATGTACATCAGTAGTAATCAGAAATAGAAAGTGTTTGGAAAAAGTGTGATTCTTTAGCATGTGTTTGTGCAGGCGGAAGGTGAAGACAGCCTGAAGAAGATGCAGCTGATGGAACTGGCCATCCTCAACGGCACATACAGAGACGCCAATGTCAAGTCACGTAAGAATGACATCATCAAACATCGACCTCTGTTCACATGCCTCTATTCCGGTCAAATATAACACTTTAAAGCTCTACTTATTTTACATTGTCCTTTATTTGAAGGATTTGATCTTTTGAACTTGCAGGTTCCCCTATTTTACCAATTTGGCCATTTATTTACACAGCATATTTAATACAGCACTGCTGTATTGATACTCATTGATATTCCTTAAACATTCTGGTTACGTTTCCAGTTTCTCATTCACTCACGTGTTTGTGTATTGCTCTTGTGCATCTTCATCTGTTTAGCAGCATTAGCCTTCTCTCTGGCTGCTACTGCACAAGCTCCTCGCATCCTCACCGGCCCCTCACCGGTCATGCCCACTGCAGCCCTGCGTACCCCCGCACCCGCCGCCCCCACCCTTATGCCCCTCATCCGACAGATCCAGACCTCCATCATGCCCACGGGCGCGCCCCACCCCGCAGCCACCCTCGTACCCCAGACCCCTGAGTCAGGCATCATCTATGCACCCTACGAGTACCCCTACACCCTGGCACCTGCAACCTCCATCCTTGAATATCCCATTGACTCCAGTGGTGTTTTAGGTAAGCAACTTTTCAGTATTTGTTTTGTTTCGGTATTTGTTGTGTATAGGTCATGTGATCGGCACTATTTGCAGTTAGGGCTGGACAGAAATAATCTTATTGTGCAAAAGTAGCAATGTGTAAATTGTAGCAATGTGCAATGTGCAGCTCTTGATGGGTGAGACTGCAAATAAAATGTGAAAACATGTAAATGTGATATCGATTAAAAATCAAGTTGAGTAGGAATTTATCAAGAGTTTGATTGTTTAATGTTGCCAAGCAACATCACAACTTGCTGCATGTATATGGAATTCAGTTAATGTGTGATATTCAAAAATGCTCATTAACACACGGTTAATATATAAACCAGGTATCAGAGGATCCTGCACAAATAACTATATCCTGATGTATACCATCACTGTGATGTAAGATTTTGGCCATGCTGTCCAGCCCTGTTTGCTCAGAGGTCCAAAGGACTAACTCCAGCATTCTGTTTTGTTCTTGTAGGTATGGCTTTCCCAACAAAAGGCTAGTAATTCTCAGAGGTTTAACAGTCTTCAACTATATGAGTGTTAAACCGCTTTCCTTTACAGCAGCCTGGGAACAAAAAAAGACAAAAGTGCAAATGAAGAAACTGTAATTTTTTTTCTTTAAAGAAACAAAAGACTAAAGGTCATTACTGCTCATGTTTACACTGGTCTTTTCTGTTTTATTGACATATTCACAGATTAAAAATTTATATTTTCAGATAAATACTGATAATTAAGCATTTTATTACATTCCTCTGTTTGAAGTGTAATCTGTATTGGTTTAGCTTGTAATATTTGCATTGCTTATTTTTTCCTGCAACTGTATTTTAGATATTTAGAGAGTGTTCAGTATTACTGCTAAAGTAACATGCTTGTGAAAAACATACTACATGACATAATCTGTAGTGAGTTCATTTGTATCTGAGGCATCTTGTGTGTTAGGTGGAAATCAAGGGCTCTCTAGTCATGGTTTAAATTAGTCAAGGCCTTAAAAGCAACTAATTGTGTTTTTGTTTTCAGTATATGATGACATTTTGCTGTGATGGGGCCTGACTAAGAAAGAGATGGTCACTAGTGCCTTATAATTTGGTCTTACAAGCCTTGTTAAACAATTTGTGTGACGAGTGAAATGTAGTTTTAATGTCTTTTGATGAATAATCTGATTTAACTTTTTTTGTTGGCGATGTTGCGCTCTGAGCAGGTGCTGTGACTACTAAAGTACGAAGGCAGGATATGCGCGTCCATCCTTACCAAAGGGTAGTGACCGCAGAACGAGGTTAGTTTAGCCCCAGTGTTCAAGCTGTGTGTATGTGTGTCTGTGTGTACAAATGTGTCTTATCTACCAGAGTATGCTGATCACACTAGCGTTTCATTGCATCCCATTTGATGCATAACAAGCATTCTTATAGCCGTTTCTAACCTGCCAAACATCAAAATTATATGGGCATCATTTGAAGACTGTGATGCTTTTATCAGGTTTAGTACATTCCAGTCCAACTGCACAAACCTGCCAAGTTGGTAATGCATTGAAACTGGGGTGTTATCAGCATACTGGTAGTATTATTTTGAGCATGTTCTTAGGGTCACTGAACAAAACAACAAGTCACTGTTACATGGGATTGATTTATAATAGACCATAACGACCTATGATGGCTTGTGACAACATTCCAGTCTTTGAGATTTAGTGAGACCTGATAAATTCAGCACTTACATGCATTATAAATTAAGACTAAAATGATTTGAAGGTCAGTGGCACGAGTATGTAGATATAAAATGGGCCCAAAAAGGATTTGGACACTTTAGTCCCACCTAAAATGTATGAATGTTTTAGCAAAATATAAAAACTGTCAAACCAAGTGGTATTTATTTATTAGAAATACAGCAGTTGTGTGCTTTTTTATGTAGAGCATTAAAAGCAGTTTGTAAGATTTCACATTGTAAAATGATAGATATATTATTCAAAATTAATATAAAAATGTTTCTGGTGTTCTCTGTTCAGTGTTAATGGAATGGGTCCATAGTTAATGTAATCAGAACTGTATCTGTGTAACTCTGCTAGGACACCTGTTGAGAATTAACTTCATACATCCAGAAAAAAAAAAACTGTTGATTAGCTGCACAAATGGCTAATTAAAGTTAAAATTGTTTGCATTCACTTGGTTTGATGTTTTGTTGTCTGATTAAATAAAATTTCAGACATTATTAATTTGACTTAAGTGTCCAGATACTTTTTGGAACCATTGTAGATGTACAACAGCTAGTTTAGCAAAACAAGGCGGTAATGGTAGAGAACCATTGGGACTGCAGAACAGTTCTGGGGTGAAACTGACTGTCATCTGAGCTCTGTTACCCTGATGATATATAAAAAGCCTACAGGCTCATGATCAATGAAGCGTATTAGAGCTCACCTGTTTCTTCTCTGTATTTCTTTACTTTTAGCATATTTTGAGGTCATTGTGTGTTGCTTAAGTATATTAGTGTCCCTTAGTTTCATTTTCTTTCTACTTCATCATTCTGTTCCCTTGAAATGTTTCGATAGCTGTCAAAGAAACTTTGGCATTTTGCCTAGGAACAAGATTTAGAGTTTAAAAAAAGTTCAGATTTTTTGAGAAGGCTCAACTGCATTTTTGATAATTCGATAAATTAATAAATTTGTCATGGTCCAGCCCAGCATAAATAAAACTTTGAAAGGGTGCAACTAGAATTCAGTGCCAATTTTCCTTGATTTGAGACAGATGTATGCTTAACTATATTTATTTTAAAAATCAGTATTGCATATTTCATTAAATATAATATAGCATATTTAAGCTGTTAAAAATTATCTAATTTTTCCCCGTTGTGAGTTTTGTAATGCATTTTTTAAATCAAAATGCATTCTTTAGTGCTCTGCATTTTTGTAAACATTTTATTTATACATTTTTACTGCAGTTTTTATCTGTATAGATTGATTGACAGGTGGTTAGGGTGAAACTGTAAAGTCAGTGGCCAGAATTATTGCGTACACTCATGTTAAACTCTTAAAATGCCTCGCATGGAAATAAACTGGATCTAAGGGAATTACAGCACCAGCTTTTAAAGAAGCTGTAATGAAACTGATTATAATCCCGTTACAAAAACAGATGTGCCAAAACTGTACATATAATAACTGCGACTCCTATTAGAAACTGTAAACGTGAGAATCTACTGATCAATATAAGCCAATTTTATACCCATAAGAACTTAACATGTCATAATTTAATAGACCAATACAACTGACCAGTTTAATGCATAACAATTGTGAAATTGCACAATATGTCTAATCTGTCTTGTGTGGTTTACTGCCCATAGCCTAGAAAGATCTTCGGGGCTTTATAAAGGGCTCCAGAACAGGAAATATGCTTATTGGCATATATCAGGTTTTGGGGCATCATCTCTCTCAATGACTTGGGCAGTATGTCACCAAAGACAGACTAGACCGTTATGAAGGTTAGAACTTGTTTGAGGAGTTTAAGTGATCATATGTACTGCCTGAACATAGATTTCCTTTAACTTTTAAAATACAGCTAATTTGGCTCTGCACATTATCAGAGCAATATAAAGGCAATGCTTATGGTTACTTGGAACTTCCTATTCAAGAACTTCCTCATGGTAAAAAATATGGCACAAAAAGTTTGCACTGAAGATTTTAAATCACCAGCTCTTGGTGTGCGATACTCAGACAGAGCAAGTGAAACAAGAAAATAAAAAACGGCAAAACCTCATGAGATGTTCAGATGTTTATCAGAGCAGGATGGCCACACCATAGGCCAGCCTGTTAGCACAAGAACAACTGATGAAATATTCCAGTTTGGGTTTATTTTGTGTCTTGTTTGTTTTGCAGTAAGCTTCTTTTAAATTTTGTTTAATGTATGGAAAAGAGCATAGTTATCATATGTGTGATCTTTTTAAGATAAGTTTATAAAAGCAATATGTTTAACTATAAAGCAAGAACATTTATGACATTTTATTGTATTTGTAAATGTATAGGGAATTTATGCTAGTGAACATTTAGGCTTAGAGATCAATGCCATGTTATTATGGAGGAACATTTTTAGGATGTTGTACCATTGACGGTCGTGATAGACTGTCTGATAAGCTATATGCTAAGAGTTCATCGGCTTGCAAAACAAGTAGATTTGTCTTTCTAATTGTTTTTTTGTGTTGTAGTGTTGTTCTAGTCTTGCTGTTTAGCCAATATGCTTTAGTATCATTGTGTTTTATTAGCGTTCTGTATTTTTTGTAAATAGTCAAATTTTAAAGGCAATAAAATTTGAGTTAAAAAAACTTTGTACTGTGTAAAAATCTCTGGTTTAAAATGTCACACTGATTTACTACTTTCGATTTTTCTCAGTCACATCTCTGTAACTACTCATGAATTCATATCATTATCACTAGCAGCTTTGTATTGAAGCAGCACTCTAATGCTTAATAGCAGTCATGCTCATCTTTTAATCCAGAACAGAGACACTTTACATCTTACTGTCAGTTTCTCCAAATGCCCAAACTCTCTTGACTGCTACTAACCATTAAGTGCTGCCAGTTTAATTTGTAATGACTCTGTAATTGCCTCTTTGCTTCTTTAACCATTTTCACCTGGTTATTGGGTTCTGGAGTGAAATCATGAAGTCCTTCATGATTTGACTGTGTTAATGTAGACGTTGAGCAGTTTTCTCTTACTGTAGCTGTAATTAGTAATGTCATATTGTCATCCAACCGTCACTAGCGGAAACTAATCTCCTTCTCTATCTTTTTTCTTTTGTGTCCTTTTGTCTCTTTTTTTATTTTTTGTTTCCCCTTCTGTCTGTCCATTTTTTTTCTCTAACCACCCAGCCGCCACCGGCAACTAACCAATGACCTTTGAGCTCTCAACTCTTCACCCAATGACGACCTGACCATTGCCTGCCTGCTGACCAGCTCTTTGGCTCTCGTCCTTCGCTTCTATGTTTTGGCGGCCTGCCGGCGAGCCCAGAGGTGGTTTTAACTCGCTTAACACAGCCAAGAAGCCGCGATGGCCCCCACCACTGCCCACAGAACCGCCCCCATCTCAAAACGAGGACCTCTGTGGTCAGGTGACCTGGGCTACCCTGCCTGCACTGAAATGTCAAAGCAATAAGGCTATCTGGGCAACACCTAAATTCCACTGTTAGCCTTTCACACACACACTAAAAAAAACAAGTACATGTATTCATTTCTTTAACAAAATGATTTAGCATAATGTCTAACTCTGCATTTTTGTGGTCACATTCTCTTGCAGGTCTCAAACTATACAGACGAAATAGAACAAATAATAAACTAAATAATTGGAGGAACCAGCAGTTTACTTTAAAACTGAGTATCCAAATGTCCATAAGGGATGTAAAAGCCATGTTTGCCTACCAGCGTTTTATTCACTGAGCTGTTGAAATGCATCCAGACACACGTGCAAGTGTAGAAACAAAAAACATAAATCTTTTGATACGAGGGTGCTGCAAAGGAAAAAATATATTTTTGACAGGAGATCCTTTTGTATTAAAAAACAGTATTGTTAAGATGTGAACAAACATGTATTTCTTTACAATGACAGAAGCGTCAGAGACCAAAACAGTGTCTTTTTTTTTAAAAACTCCAATCAACAAGTGCCTTATTTACACACCATCATCAAATACAAGCAAGCATGAATGTCCATCCATGTGTCATGTCAGGCATTTAAGTTTATTTCCTCTTCTATGACCATGAAAACGAAAGATTTAAGCTGTCAAACTACAGTTTTTATATCTTTTTTATTACTTCCCTTTACAAATAGTGATTAATAGTTTTACCCTATCCCACAAAACTGAAAGTACATTTGAAGCCCTTTATCTTCACCCTCTGTGTGTAATTGATAATGTACAAGCTGTCTAATATGATGGATTATTAGTTTGTTATACAACAATGAAGCCCATCCCTGAATCTGTTACTTGGCTAAACCCTTAATACAAATGTGTATACAGATTTTACAGATATAGTTTGATCAACATTTCTTGTTTACATAAATCTCAAGGAGCGTTTATTAAGATCAGTAGAGTAATAAAACTAAAAGTTTAGGAGGGAACCGGTACAGAAATTATAATGTACTGAAAAAATGCTAACATTTTTCAACATCTTTCTATGCAATTGATTTTCAAATTTGGTCTTCCAGTTAAACATTCAGACATTTTTACAGCAGAACAACAACTAAACTAAAATGTATTAAACAAACTAGAATATTTATATAACAAACTAGGATTACATTATGTTATTTGGTTATAATAACTGGATTTTGAGAAGATACATCTCCTTATATAGTATTGGTTTATGCAGAGCATATGCAATTATTTGTATACGTTTGAGGTTGTGCTACAGATGCATGTAAAAAAAATTATTAATCTGGAAGTTGTTAAGGAAAAATCCTGCAAGTACATAAAATGAATGGATTTAGTTTTACAAGGATATTTCACCCAGTTAGCTTGACCAGGAACTGGACTTGTTTGGTAATGTGTGCTTTTATTAGTGTTTGCCTTTGATGCAGTATTATTACAGACCGTGTGTGTGTGTGTGTGTGTGTGTGTGTGTGTGTGTGTGTGTTACAATGTGTGTGTGGGTGAGTGTATGGTGTCATATGTTTAGTGTTTTGTATATGCCAATGAACTGCAATTCTCCATTCAAGCTTTGATTATTATTGTTACTTTTTTGCAAACCCAAGCAGGTCCCTGCATTGGAAAATATACAGTCCTATTTATAACCATTGTAACATTTTATAATGTATTTTTCTATCATATTTTGTATGTGAGAAATAACATTAAATCACATTTTCAGATATGAACAGTATGCCTTATTACAAAAATTGATATTGGGGAGAAACACTTTCAAGCATCCTAGTACTTGTATTTTTTCCCGTAAGAATGTTTTCCATCACCTGTTGTATTATCACTTTGATCATGATTCGATGAACGAAATAGTTTGGTTCCAGCCTCACTCTGAGCAAGTGTTAAATCCGGTGTTATTTGCCGGGGTGTTTGGTTTGTCATTGTTGCTTTGCCTCTGTGCCTTTTTATGTAAATTGTAAGCAATTAACAATTTCAGTTATATAATTTGATTAATTTTTCTTGCCGATTGTACTAACAGTTGATGAATTCTATACATTAACCCCATCAATAATTTCCTTTGTCTGCTTTGAATCTTTAGAATGAGACCTGTGTGAAATTAAGCATATGAGTGTTTTACTGACTTTGAAATATGCTGGACTAAAACTCTGTACTGAAAAGCAATAGCAGAATATTAAAATCATAGTTTTAAAAAGAAACTAACTTGGTCGCTCCTTCTCTCGTGCTTTTACATGTGCCAGATCACTGTGCCTATACTAATCTGATTCAGATCTGCTGTAGATCAACAAGATCTCTGTCCAAACTTTTCTTTTTACTTGATCACCCTGTACAAAGCAGCTTTTAACCTTGAAGTGATGAGATTCTTACTGTAAAAAGCAGAATTTACATTTATATAAATGGTAGCTGGAAGAACAGTGACACCCCTCCTCTATTTCACACAACCTTCTTAATTCTTACTACCTTTCTTAAACTCTCCATTGTGTTTGCTTGTTTTATATCATGGCCGTCTGTTACACAGCTTTGGAAAGGCATAAGAGACACTTAGAAAAGGAGTATCCAAAATTTCCTTAAAATGTGTAAGAATGTTTGTGTATTTGCCAAAATAACGGAATAGAGGCAAGTTTAATGCCACGCTCACTGGCTGAAATATCTTCCAGCTGTAAACATCACTCCCTAACAATAGTAATAAATATTTAGCTAGTGAGTGCCATAAGAAAATTGACATTTGTCAAGGGTTCAGACTAGAAACTCGAGTTAAGAAACAAATACATAACTCTGAATAACCTTCTAAAAACCTTTGTCTCTTTTTTTGTGAACATTCACACATTGTTTTAATGTGTTGCTGTTGTTTGTGTAATGGTCTGTGCTTAGCTGATAAAGCTAATCAGACTCTTCTGGTTCCCACAAGACTCGTCACTATGCCCGAGAGTCCTGGTGACAAGCTTTTGTTTCCTTTCAATCTTCAATCATAGCCTACATAAAACAAATATGCTTATATCCAAAGAAAAAGCCACAGAGTTGATTCTGTCACCGTCACGCTCAAGGTAGATTGTGTTTTAATAATGCGCAAAAAACTGAAAGAAAGTGAACTCGATGGAAAAGGAAAGAGGGTGATTAATTCTCTCCCACAGAAAGCAAACTGTTCATTAAACACCACACATTTCGTGTTAAATGGTTCCTGACTGTCCCAAATTACTAGTTGCTACGGGAGGTAATCATTCCCTCTTTCCAATTTTGTCCTATTCTCTCGTCATCTCTAACCTGCAATTAAAACCTCAATTTCCTGTCTTGTTCATCGTCTGTTGCCCCCTCCTACCCTCTTAACTCTGTGGTGCTACTTACTTTATCAAAAAACATGTCTACGTACAACCTGAAGTAATGGAGTGTAATGAACAGGATGGATAACAGTTTTAGCTGAGGACTAAAGATGAAAGATGAACGGGGCAAGTCCCTGTACAGAACCCAGAGAGAGACACAGTATCCTCTGTTGACTCGCCCACTATGGCTTCCCCCTCAGAGGCTGCAATGACCTTTACAACCTTTATGCCCACAAACAAACTCGGAACTCCCTGTCCCAACTTACTAAATGAAAATAGAATCTTTTGCTTCCTTCCTTCCTCTTTCCCGCCCTGTCAATCTACTGATCTTATTGGGTGGCAATGGCACGCCAAGCCAGAGACAGTCTAAGGAAGAGGAGAGCACTTGTGGAAAAATAAATGGGAGACATTGGAGCGGTCAACATGGCCGCCATAATAAAGGAAGTCATGATGTTCAGATAAAGGTGCTCATACAAAGACAAATATGATTTCTCAGAACATCTGTTTTAGTCATTTCTGTTGCGTTAGGGATGTTTTATATATAGCATTAAAAAAACAGCATCTTTTAAATTATTTTCCTAGAATACCCATGTGTTTGCGCCACCCAGCAAATACAATAATCTTTTTGTAATCATTTTAATGACACCATTATGTACACCTGGCTCATAATAGATTCAACCAGATGCTTGTCTTAAAGGAACTTGGGTCATGTCCACTGGCATAGAATTGCAGCAACATAATTTACTTTCACCCATGAAATAATAACTAGCATGTCAACACTAGCAAGTTATTCAGGCCATATTTCAACTTAATTTTCATATTGGTGCAAAAATATTCTGTTCTCCTCTCAATTGTGTCATTGTTTATAAACATTGGATTCGCACCAGTCCCTTTTGTCTTAGTGCAGTTGCATTGCAACATCTGAAAAAATACTGATGTGATTCTTTGAGTTCTGTTGAATCAGGGGAGTGTAAAGCACTTGTGCAGGGTCTTCTAAGAAACACACCACACTTGATCTTAAACAATGACCATTAAGAAGACGCGTCCAGCATGAGGATATGGAAAGGGTGGGGAATGTCCTCCCAGAGGACTCTGACAGAACAAATCTCCAGGAACCCTCCCTGTTTGCTGTATGAAAGAACCATTTCCACGGACACTTCCATCAGGGTTTATGTAAGAGAGGAAGTCATCGCTGTTTACCTAGCTTGTGTAATTGTTTCTATTCATAGCCGAAGATCAGAGAAATAACAGTGGGAGATGGCGATGGCAGGGTGTACATAAAGGACACGGCAAGTTAAACAGGATGACACAACAGATGTTACGCCACAGTGAAGCCACACGGGGACCCTGTCTTGCTTCAGTTACGTTTAATAGGTTGTGTAAGTGTATATGTACAGAAATCGTCTGTGGCTAGCTAATTTTCAGTCATTATCATTTCCTGAAGTTTACTTTTGGGATCAATTAAGGACATTTACATATATAGCCATAGAGAATGTTTTGACTCTGAGTCCTAAAAAACAAACCAATGCACAAATACTTTCAGTTTAATTCACAAACATTCAGAGTTGAAATTGTAAGATGCTACTCTACATTGCTGTATACCCCAGCCTGTCTTCAGACCCCCTTGTTAGTGTCCCCATTACCCTTCCTCTCTTTCTGTGGGGTCCCCCACCCTTCCTGACTGCTCTCCAGGGATGGGGCCCAGGGTCTGGCTCAGTCTTGGCCCCCCACACTGGCTCCTCAAGGCAGGACACTGGCCAGACTGGTGGGAGAGGACAGCAGAATTTGGCAGGCCATAGTGGAGAACATTCAAAGCCAAGCCAAAATCCTAAAACTATGCCAGATTATAACAGGGAGTGACAAGAGCTAAGCCAAGGGATAACTTTAGCTCTTCGATTTTTCTTTGTATGTCGGAAATTATAAGTTTTTTGTGAATCTGTTGTGTCAGTTGGGCTTTGACAAAAATCCACATTAAGGGGAAGCGGTTGAGTTTGGGCGGTATTCAAATTTTCAGGAATATTAAACATGTACTTCTGTTTAAAACACTCTTAAACTGTTGCTTATAAGCTTATTTTTTACTCTGGAGCCTAAATGTAAAAAGGGTAATGATCTCAAAATTATGATTAATTTCTTTATTCAAAGTATGCATTTTATTTTTTATTAAAGTATGGGATGAAATATGAAATATGTTCATGGTATTTGTTCAGCTACGTAGCATGTCAAAGCCCAATGTGATTTTTTTGTACTGTTTGTGTCTTAAATGTTTTTAGGAATAAATGCCAGTGACCCTGTTTTAAAATATCACTCGTGCATGCCAGTCGGTCATAAACTGCTCAACTGCCTAATAATAGTTTATTTTAATTTTGTATCTGTTGTAAAAATAAAACTCAAACAGCAACAGTAGATGCCATGCTTGTTTATGAAGAAAAGCATGATGGCTTTAAAGTCTTCATCTGAAAGGTTTCCGAGACCCTTTGAACCCCCACCCTTGTCCTTCCCTCTCATCTCCTCAAAACTAGTTTAAGGAACAGAGGGTCCGCACAGCTTTTACATCTCCATGGTTACACACCCCCTTTGGGGTCCTCCTGAAGTTTTTGTGTGTTCTCAGCATTGTTGTTTTTGAGTCCTGGCACAAAAAAAGTCTCAAAAATAAGAGTCCAACACACAGAACATGGTGATAAACTACAAGTGTGATGAAAAGATATTCTGAGAGACTCTCTTTATTATGACATCACAGTCATTTCCCAGTGCAGCTCTGTTCCTTAGGGTGCCCGTCTCTTTTCTGCTGCTTTGAGTTCTCTTCAGCACTGTGGGCCGTCTATAGGAGCCCTTCCACTGACTGTGAATGGTCTTTTTGTTGGGGAACAGTGAGCCATTTCTGCTCCCACAGAAAGCCCTGGGTAATTTAGTGTGGATGCCAGGAAGTCTGAGCTCACAGAATGACAACAATGGCAAACGTTATTGCTCCACCTCACGGGGTGGAAAAGAAAGAGAAAGAAAAAATTTAGCTATGGTGATAGAATACTGTCTCGGCCTCCTCCCACACTACAAATTCCTCTTAAATCTCATACCAG
>JAZGTK010014117.1:1686-13928 GCA_036877625.1 Ambastaia sidthimunki
CACACACACACACACACACACACACACACACACACACACACACACACACACACACACACACACACACACACACACACACACACACACACACACACACAAATAATGGTTCTTGATAAGAACAGATTTAAAGAACCATTAAAGAACCCGTATTGAAGTGTGTGCAGGATTTGAATAAGTGGTTTGATATCACTTTGAAGGTATTACAGTGACAGTTCAGACCGTTTATTTCTGAACCAGGTTTTAAATGACTATTCCATCTCCATGTTTCTAGTTAAATGATTGGAATCGGTAGTTTAATCAGGCAGCTGGAGGATAAATGTGACCTGTGCTGAGAAAATGAGTCAGAATGAAAGCAAACATCTAAAATGATCTTTATTTTCTGATAGATGCACCTTCTTAAATCTTTCCTTTGTTTTAATATTACACGATACATTGAAATATAACATGAAAAATCTCTCCTTCAGACAGGTGTCATCTCATTAAGCTCATTCATGTTTTGACAGATTCCAACAAATCATACATTTGTAATATTTTAAACTGAGAACGTGAGAATAAGTGGCTCATTGTGACTCATTTTGCCAGCACGGGTCACACATTTAAATATTTGTGAGAATCACTCAGACATTCAGAATGTCCTGTAAACTACACACTAGAGAGCAAATATAAAAACACATGACAATAAATGAAACATCCTTTTAAATTGTTTGAAATGTTTAAAGAACTTATCAGGACACAACATGCGCACACACACACACACACACACACACACAAAGTCACAAGAATGGGTGCTGATAGTGCATCATCTCTGGATCATTTGCCTTTAGGATAATGAGGATAAACAAAAGTCTGTTTTGCATCTAAGTGCAGATAACTGTCTTATTAACCAATACTTGCCTCCGAGTGAGAATTCAGCTTGAAATACAATAATTAGCATATACATGTATGCAGTCGTTTGCTTGTTGTATAGCAGTCAAGGCATATGCAATATTAATCCACATGTGTTTTACAGCATAATTCCATGGATTTGAGGAAAGTCAGTCTACAGAAATTGATGAAATGACATTTTCCCAGCATGCATCCAAACCAGTTCAATTAAATCCAGCAAAGTTCATGCAACTAGACAAAAATTTCAAACAAGTGTTTTATATAATATACATTTCTGTCTTGTTTCTCATTTTCTGGAGACAGAAAACGAGCATAAACTTGCAGAACTGTGCATGCAGCTTCAATATCTAAAATCTGCTTTTATGTTAATTGAGGAAGCTAAGCCATCTAAACCTTTATCATTTTATCCTCATTAACAAAACAATCACAGCTAGTAATGGATAAAAAAGCTGGAGGCCATTTTAGTATGAAAAAAACAGAACAAGGAGAATGTCACAAGAGCACTCAAGATTTTCAGAACAAATTACTGGAGCTTCTCACACACTTAACAGAAGTGATGAAGTCATTTCAAATACATTCAGTCCACAAACACGTGCTTGCAGTCAAATACCCCAAATCAGCAAGATTCAAATGACAATCACATTCCTTCCAAGTTTAATCAATGTAATACAGCACTTCTCAAATGGTGTTTATTCTGCTCAAATAACGAAATGCCACTAAACAGTCTTGTTTACGTTTAAAAGTGAGAAGCCGCTCTCTTTAAACTGTGTCTTATCAACAAACAATTTAGATTTAGTTAAAAACTAGTTAATTACAAGGAGAGGAATGACTGGCTTGAATCATACATGCTTATATGATTTTGTACAATAACTGTTACTTTTAGGTTTTTCTAGAACAATAACGTACATTGTTTCTAGAACTGTACTGGAGAAACAGATTCCCTGTCAGGATTTAGTGCTCAGGTATGACACATCAGTTTAATTGTGTATTGTGACAGCACAGGATGAAGGTCACAGAACAACATCCTCTTCATCAAACATGATATCAGCACCTGAAGCTACAGCCAGAACTGATGAAGGTCAGAGATATGGACAACTCTCAGACTAATACCCGATTACTTGTGGATTAACCAGCTGTTTGCATGTTAACTTAAACCACCACAAGCTGCCTCACAAGACAAGTTTACTCCGTCATCAGTGTGAGACTCTTGTGTCTGTTTCACTCGGTGCGTTTTTACTGTTTCAGACCTAAAGAGACGCAAATCATTTGTTCTGTCATTAGAGCCTCATGAAAGCAAAGCTTTACATACATGCGGAAAAAAGTAACAGCAAACTTCAAACCCTTATTGTTGTACAGGCAAATCGTAACATTAAAGTATGTCAATAAAATAATGCAAGAATTTTAAATAAGTGCCATTCAAGTCGTTTCGCACAGGTGAATGAATTCTCTTGTCGACATGTTTCCACGTACAGTTTTCATAAGCAAAGCCAACAAGAAATAGTTAACCAACTAGTTAACCCAGTAAGAGCTTTACATCAGCCGCTGTAAACTGACAGCGACCACCAGACTGCAAAACACAGCAGGTGGATAAATGAGTGAAACCAGGCGTGAAGAAATGAACAAACATCCACATTTCATAAAACAGTATTTATTTAAACCCAAGACTCTTACCGGTGCTCATTGTTAACCACACACGTTTAGTCCAATATCACAAAAGCTTTTGCCTAGATCCTCATTCGGTTGCGCAGCATCTCCGTACATTTAACCCCGCAGTGTTGCTGCGCATGTGCGAGCCTAACGAGAAAAAGGTTTTTCTCCAAAGATGAGATCTGCACTTTACATATCAGACGGAAAATAAGTTGATAACGCGCATATGGGATGCGGAATAGCCTATAAACGTTGCGGGAGCGCGCACACGAGCGGGGTGTTGCCGTGCGGCCGAGATGCGCTCGTGCTCGTCTGCATCAGCACCATTACAGCAAGAGCCGCGGGCTTCTGGGAAATGCAGTCCGTGAGAATGAAAGAACAAACTTAACTACAGCAATAAACACATGGAGCAAATGACACTGAATATGCAAAGCATTTTGATCACCTATACAAAGCGCAATTATAAATGCACAAAATTGCGGAAAAACTCGAGCAAGTGCAACAGCGGCTGAACGCTGCGCATTTTAAAAGCAGAAAACTGCCGCCATCTGGTGTTTACATTTTATTTAGCATAAGATCCCATAAACCTCAAACAGTCAAGTAAAAAAATAAATTGTATTAAATTCATATTTATTATATTTCTAATATTTAAACTGTAAAACGGGCTGCAGCACTCGTCAGATTAACATCAGCGAGTGTTATTAAATGTGACTTTGCTACACAGATAGTCCATCAGGTCCTGCAAGAAAAAACAAAAATTTTTGGTCATGAGGTCTTTAACCGTATGAAACTGCACCGTTGTCTTCACTGACCTTGATCTTTTTCATCTGAAATAAAGCGGAATCGTCCAGCAGCTCAACATTGATCTCATCTTTATTGTGCTCGGACAGGAACAAAGTCTTAAAGGAAAGGACAGTCATTAAAATGTGTTCTCAGGAAGCTGTACTGCAAGTCTACACACTCACCTCTCCATGTGCTGTTACTATAGTGGCTGAAGCCATCATCTCATCTCCAACTGAACGACTCGCTTGTCTGCTTGTCAGAGTCGCACGTTTAGCATCTTTAAATTGGAAAAAGTTCAGATGTACCCACAGTTAAGACACGTTTACCTCAATTTACCTCCCAGCCCGAAAGCTTGGTCACTTAGTTTGACAATCCGGCCCTGGGTTCTCTTCGAACTGATAGTTGAGGCACATCTGTAACAGCAAGATGACAGGCGAATTAAAACCGAGCAACGGACCACCAAAGAGGACCCCAACATGGCCAAAAGCAACCGTTTGGCCTTACCTCAGACTTCCTGTGCTGTTACTGGAGTGCAGGGTCTTCTTGCCTCTCTGTTATAACAAAGCTTTTAAATAAAAGTATAAACTATAGACCACAAACAAAAATAGAGGGTCCGTACCTTGGGGCCTTCTGCTCCTGTAGTCTTGTTTGAAGACGATGATTTCTGTTGTATTGCCATGTCACTCAAACCTGAAAGAAAAAGCAAATATTAAAAGTCTTGAGCAAAGTTTAAAAGCCTCATTACAATGTTTTGAACCTTTTTTGCTTGGCTTCCGCGTTAATGGTTTCCTAATTTCAGGAGACGCACGCTGAAAAACAAGAAACTTTAATGCTGTTACGCGAAATAAACACCAGAGGGCAGCAAAAGCCAATTTTACCGTAAGTGCCATCGTGACCTCGCCGACAGCCGTGTCGCGATCTGCAATACAAAGAAACAAGAGATAATAGAAATACACACAGTAAATAAATAAATGGTTATTTTAAGGTTGTCTACCATTCATTAGGTCTTTTATTAGTGTGGTGTGAAACGAGTTTGGCATCTTCATCAGCTCTATTTTGAAGACTCGGTCCACAGTTGCCAATAGTTTGTTTAAATTGGTCTCCATTTCATTGATCCGATCCTGAGCTGTTACGAAACGAGTTTGGCAATAGTTAGACATTATTATTATTAAAGTAAACCTACTAAACTAATATAATAAGAGTTAAGAGATGACTGACCTTCCTTCTCAAACTGTTGTATAAAAAGCTCTTTTCTTTTATTAAGTTTAATCTTCTGGTCATAGTTTTGTTGCCCATCGGACTGACCATCTAAATCCTGACTAACTTTTCTCGTCCTTCTTGGAGCCATGATCACAAACAAAACATGAGCAGATCGCCATATTAAATAACATTACAAACTACAGCTCAGCTGTTTACTCATTAACCTAATTATCCACGCAATGACACGACTAGTTAAGCAACGCCAAGATCTGGTGACTATATGTCAAAACTAACATAAAACTTGTTATAGCTATTGAGTTTGCTATAAATGTTCTATGTAATTTACATATATGTTGTAGTTTGAACAATTAATAAATGAATGCAGGGTACATATAGTGTAAATGTAGTACAATAACACAACCTTTGACGTCATCTCTGTGCGACAAATGCCAAGTGTCACACGTGAATGTTTTAAATCCCACGTTCGATGTGGCAAGTGTGTGTAAAAATGGGGTAAAATAATGCAATTTTTGACAGCGGTGGAATAAAGTAATAATTCAAAATCAGATATACAAAGCAGGGCCATAAATCCCCACATTTAACCTCTAAAGCTTTTTAATTTACAATTAACTTACTGAGCTAATTAATGATTCAATTCAATTGCTAAACATGGAGAGCAAGAGTCGTATCCTTTTTTTTCAGTAAACTCAGTACAGATCTGAAAACTGGTATACAAAGATACAAAAACTTGTGTAAAATGTTAAAAGTCATAATACAAAAACAGATTATAATCCCATTAAGGGTGTATTTACCACCCTTAGGTTTCATTTTTATTAACCCCAGTTATATTCTATTTGTACTTTATTTTTACTAAGCATAAGGTTAAAATGGTGCACTGTCTGTCTAAGGCATTACTGTCCATTGTAAATACTGTAAGACAAACTGCTTCTCTTGATGTCAAATGTGGCCACTTAGCACATTGTAAGTAATCAGTGTTATGCCACTGCTGCTCAGGAAGCTGTAAAGGTTTTTTAAGAGTTTCTGTGTAAAGAACGGGGAGCCACAGCAGTCATGGTAAAAGATCCTCCTTTCAAAGACACTAGCCAAGTTTCATTCAGATATCAATTACTTGGAAAAAACTTTAAAAGGTATTTAGGTATGTCACTTATTTCACCACATTAAGCCTTTGGTTAAAGTTCACCCAAACATAAGAATTGCATTAAAATGTTACTAAATGCACAGTGAAATAAGTGCTTTCTCATCATTGTTATGTTATTTTTGTGTCCAGTGACAAGAACACGGAGATACATTATTTATATGACTGTGATGAATGCAGACAGTGTGAAGTCGTGTCAGGAAGTGTTTGTTTTAATGACAGATAATCGACGTCTTTTGTTTGTTTCCTGCTTTCTCACCATCTTTCTGCTGTTTCATCACTGTTCCTCGTGTGGTCACCCGCTCCCCCAAACACCCATGTGGGTGGAGCAAAAGTGGCTGTTTCAACGGTGACAGCCAAAACCACTCAGAGCCAGCCCTACAAAACAATAAACAGTCAGTATAAATCCAGAAAGATCGTAATGTACACTACAATCATTACAATTTAGTACAATCTAGCAAACAGTAAGCCTTACAAATACACACATCATTCATACATACAGTAGTTAGGCCTATTTACATAAAGCCAAAATAAAATATGAATCGTTTTAAAAACATTTTCTGTAATGTTCTAAATGCATAGAACCGATTTCAGTGCTATAGTACTACAGATGAAGATCTACAGCACTGAATTCTCAGTACAGACTTTACTGTACTGACATGCACCACTATGAAACCCACTGTTAAAATCAAGAGCAAACAGTGACATGACCTCACATCCAGTGCATCATGGAATTCATGGTTTTGAAGCTGCTAAAAATTGCCTCACACAATCACATAAGTGTGACTTGTTACTGCTATGCATGCAGAATGATTATTTTGTATGCACAGGGATTTTTCTGTTTGCTTTTGTCCCGCCTCTTTTAAGCATCTTGTCTCTGATTGGTTAATCAATCATACTGACACAATGCAAATCCACAAGTTCTACACACGGCACCGCCTCAGTACAAATGACAAGTGTGATTATCACAACATTACCACAAGTGTCTGGTGTAACGACTCAAAGAAGCTTTATTCCATCCTGCTTGACCTGAACAGTTATTTTCTGTGTATACATTACTGTGACCAGTACTATTAGAAAGAATGTTATATTTTACATCATTCATAAAAAACATAAAAAATTCTATTAAACTAATGTAATATTTTTAAATATATTATAAAAATAGAGAACCCATGAAAATGAACAATTTATTGTTAGTTCAAGAAATATCCATATTGTGCTTCCACAACCATAAACAAAAATATAAAAACTTGGTTAACAGTTGGATTGAGTTGTAAGTACTGTATATATTTGTCAGTAATATAACGCTGCTGAGATTAATTGTGGATCTTTCTGTACATGAATGTAGAGTATTGCTCAGTGTCTAGTGTACATGTCATTTCTAGTGTTATTAAACAGAACTTAAATATCAGTTTCTAACATCTGTTTCAATCTTTTATCAGTGCATATATACAAGTCATTTAAATGATTCAGCTTTCCCATTTGTTACAAATTTTACAATGCAATAAAAATTCAAGTTATTTAAATTGCTTATTTCAACTAAAACATAACCGATAAAGTGATTAAACAATTGTGTTTGTCTTAAAACATCTTCAATACTGCTGTTCATTAGTGACCTTGTCTATTCAATATTTATAAAACACCCAAACTCCTGTCAAAAGGTCCAATTCAATGAACTGTCTCTCAGTTTCGGTGGAGGCCCCACCTTTGTCCGTAAGTTCATTATTCCTGAATCCTTCCGTGGCGTACAGAGAAGGCAATGAGTCGTTTATATAGAGCACTCAGGAGAATGATTGCAGCTAGCACTATTCCACAAATGATACTGAAGGCCCATCGGGGTCCCAGCATGGTGTAGACATGAGAAACAAACACGGGGCCAAGAGTCCGAGCTCCGCTTCCTGATGCGGTCAGCCAACCCATGTAAACACCCTGAGCACACACACAATAAACAACATCATACACTTTGTGTCATGAACATCAAGTCTATAACTCAAATAACACCGTATCTATAAAATATAAATACCTGAGGTTTGGGGCCGAGTATCTTTGAGTATAAAGTGTAGGACATGACGTTGCATGTGGGATAACCCACTCCGATCAGGATGTTAGACATGATGAACTGCGCAAAATGAATTACGGGGGTAAACAGGCACCAGGTCTGTTCAGACGGACATCCAGTGGGTTCCACTGAACCGTTAGAGGCTGAGGTGGGTGCCAGTCTTATTGCTGACATAGTGTTATTCTGAATGTCTGTTTATGGGGATAACAAAGTTATACAAATGTCATATAAACATATACACACACACACACCTATATACATAAACATATATATGTATAACACGTATAGAATACAACACATCTATCGTAGTTTGTTAGAGATGCCGCACCTGTCCACTGTATTTTAGGATATTGATTTCCCCATGGCAACAAGATAAAGAAACCAGCAAATATGACAGTGAAACCTCCAAGGAGCAGCGGTCGATCCCCCACCCTAAAAACACAAAAAAACCCAGTCTGATCTGAGATCTGATTCATCAGAAACAACACGAGGAAGTCATGCATTCAGAAACAGCTGACACCCAATATATGCAAATGTATGTCAGACAGAGAGTAAAACTAAATACTGCCAGTGCATGTCTTCCTAAAATGACATGTTGCGAAATTTTACAGTCTAGATGCAGAGTTTGCAGCAAACTATTGACCTGTAACTTATGTGTTAAGACTTGCCAACTAAAGTGATAATGCGGGTCTAACAAGTTATCAAGCAACACTATTTGAGAAAGATGGAACAGATAACACAGTTGAGAAAGAAGAACAAAGCTCAAATACAAATCTTAAACTTGGGTTTACCGTGCTGAAACCACCTTCACCACCAGAAAGACGATGATGGACTCAAAGCCGATGGTCGCCAATATAATGCCGTTATACAAAACAGCATCTTTTCTTGTCCATGCAAACATGTCCATTGACAGAGGTGTAGATATGCTGCAGTTAAAACATGAAAACACACATAAACATCAGCTGATTTAAGTCTTTAAAGAGACAGTTCACCCAGGAATGTTCTTCCATCATGTACTCACACGTTTTAAAGTATTTTGGTAACCAAACAACAGTGGCACTCATTGACTTTCATTGTATGGACACAAAACAACATGGAGACATTTCTCAAAATATCTTTTGTGTTCCACAGAAGCAAAAGGGTCATATAGGATTGAAATGACATGAGGGTGAGTAAATGATGGGAGGGTTTTCATTTTTGGGTGAACTATCTCTTTATATAAGGATGAAATATGATTAAACTTTAGGATCATCACTTACGTTTCAAACACAGCAAATATAAAGAGAATCACAAAAAAAAGTATGTTAGACGTCAACACAGCGACCTGGTCCACAGCACCTTCCATCTCAGGAGCTACAGCTACTTGCTCTGATGACAGACAGACAGTAGATGGATTTTTAGAATTTAACTAATGTTAAACATCATCCATGTTAAGAAATAACTGCAAGTAACTTGCAAGTTTTAAACAGAGAAGGCGATAGTGAGGCAAAAGTTACAGACTGCAGCTTTAATAAAAAAACATACAGCTATGAGAAATAAATGCAATAAATACAAGGATACCTTCTGGAGTGTAGTTAATCACACGGATATACCTCCCATTGTCATCCACAAAGTGCTCCCTATAAAGGTAACATACTTTAATGCAGATTTCAGCTCAAGTACAGCCTGTTAGAACATAAACCTTAAATAAAAGCAGTGAACTATGAAATACAGAAGAAAAAAATACATTTGTATTTCTACCTGTATTTACATTATTGGGTGGGTGGGTGAAAGACTGGTAGGTTAAGTGATTACCTCAGAACTAAGATAACCAGCAGAATGTTAATGATCCCAAAAAAGGCTGCCAGGAGCGCCGGAGCGGTGTACATATTAAACTGCAGCCCAATAAACGTCACATAAACGCCAGTCTCTCCAATGAATGACAGCGCGGCCTGAAGAGCTACAGAACACAAACAAACCAACATTTTTTGCTACCCTTTCATTTCTTTTAGTTTTAAAAAGGCCACCATCAAACTCTGCTTCACATGAGTTAGATGCATCCAAACTGCACCCACAGATCAATTTTAGATTAGATTAGAAGTTTACTTGTTATCTCTACATGCACAGGAAGTATGAGTGCATAGGATATTCAGTCAGCAATAACAAATACGATAACAACAACATAGATTAAACAAAAAATAGGTAGCAAGTTAGAGCAGTCAGGTCAGTATACACACTAAACAGACATTAATAAAGTACAGTAAAATAATAACATTAAAATACACACTTTGCATACATTTTAATGGTGCAGTTAAGCAATTTTTAAGAAACGTTGTTCACCCAAACAAACACACCCTCTCTTCATTACTCTGCCCTCAATTTAATGAACACGCTATGCAACGCATGCAACAACAAACAGCTGGTGCACACACCCCCTATTTCTGATTGGCTACAAGGGTGTTATGGTGGTGTGGTGACTGGTCCGATCCAGTTTGTTTTTTTCCACTTATTTACACAGCGATGTGAAAAACAATATTTTTTCAACACACAAATAGAACAGACCGTCTAGCAATAATTGCCTGTTCAGGTGTTGATGTTCAACACTGTTTCTTAGAAATCACCTTTAAAGGCCATTCTGTGAATGTTTCATTGACTTTATACAAACCTGGACCAAGTATAAAGCCAAGAGCCTGGCAGGCACTAATGTTAGCCATCGCACCGGTTCTCTCCTTCAGGGAAGTGGCCCCTGCCACATAGGACCTCACGACTGCCACATTACCTGCAGGACAGAAATTTACCTTGCGGTTGATTATTATTGTTAACTTTCTTTTTTTTTGCTTTAAGATGTTTTTGTAATATTGTAATATCTGAAAATATATACCTGCTCCAAAGCCCACAAATGCACGAGCCAAAAGCATGTGAATTTTTTTGTGCAGGGGAGGCAGGTACACATAAGCGTAGTAGATGTTTGCACAAACATTTATCAATATAGAGCAGACCAGAGGCTCCCGCCGAGGCCTGTGATTGGACCATAATCCAAAAAGGGGCGAGGCCACCATCTGACCCAAACTATATACAGCGACCACCCATCCCAGGAAACTGGCATCTGCGCTGTCATCTATCTAAAAAAAAGACAAACAGGGCATCACTGATTAAAAATCACTGAATTTAAAGGTGTACTGATTATTTTAGGTTACACTTAAAAATACATCAACAAGTTCCAGTTGAGACCCTTGAAGTTCTCTGGGACTCTTTCTTAGAAAATAAAATGCCTAAACGCTACAAATATTCTTACTTCCCCTTTTCACTTCCAGTTTTATTTGTCAATTATAGTTCAGGTAATCTCACATAGTACAGAAACATTTTGCAGAAGTCACACTTTTTTGCCCCGTTCTCAAATCGTTACACTGTAAAGTCATACTTACTTTCTTAAGATAAGGCCACATGGAAGTGATGACAATCGTGAAACCTGAGACAAAACAATGCAATATATTACATATTATAAAATACATGCATGCATTTTGATAGTGTGCAAACAATTCAATATATATTATAATAAACTTATGCCTTCTAGTTTGCCTTTACTGTTTCAATAAGGCTTAACAGCGTGAGATTTCAGTTCAGTTGTACAAGTTATTGAAGCAGTGCCCAAACATTTCAAAAACAGCTTGCAAGTTACAGCAAGCTTCATTGCTACAATAAATGTGTGTCGTCCCAATTCATTTATGCAACAGCAGAACACAAACTCACAGAAACGTGTGTGTTGATGTTAGAACATGTTTCCTGCTTACCAACACTGCTAAGAAACATGGTGAAGTACATCACCCTGATGGACCTCCACCTGCTTTTGTCTGTCTCCTCATCCCTATAAAGAAAACACTCTTAAAATGCAGGAATGTTTAAGTATTTAACATAACAACTTACTGCTATAACTGAAGCATAATTGCATGTTTAAGTCTATTTGATTATAATGCATTATACCCGCGTGTATCAAATAACACAACTACAGAACAATTCACTTCACTAAAGACTCTGAACTTTCTAGTTGTAAGTTCACTTCACAGTGTGCACTAGTGACAGAAACAGCCGTGACATGTTGTTGACACTCATTGTTAGTTGGTGTGACGGTGCTACACACTACCAACACAAAATACGACCAGACCAGTCGTGCAACTTAAACAGGACAGACTAGATGGTTAGTTAGTACCGTGATAACTTACCTCACACTATCGCCTGTGAGCAGAGGAGTATTTTCATCTGACTCCACAAGTGACATTATTATTATTATTATTATTATTAGTTATTAAGCAGCTCCCGATAAAGAAACGACGCGACGATCCTTCAGTATAAACACTGACATGCTCCTAAATGTTATTTTAACGTTTTTGAAACGTTACAGTTGCACAAGACAGACTCTGAAAACGTGTTTCGTCTCTTATATGATGTTGTCATTGCAGCTGTTATAATACGAGTAGTGTTGATAAATCATCAGCGTGTGAAGTTCAGTCGCGCTGTTGATTCAGCGCAAATACT